>JANAVB010020400.1:25160353-25300367 GCA_029216955.1 Iris pallida
ACCGCGCGCTGACCAGTGGGCCAACTCGGCTTTGTGTTAGGATTAGGTCTTTAGTTTATTTTATTTAGGTTTAAGTATTTAATACATAAAAAAAATAATAACAATCCTGTGTCCTGACAATTAGGGACACAGGAGTCTAAGTGTCTGGGTCGATTATGACACGCACGACACGAGTATGCTGTGTCCAGTCCTACCCTCGTGCTCGCCAGGACACGGCGAACCACATATATGTGCACGAGACTCACATGACACGAATTTGACACTGCAACTTACGTGTCCAGCTTCACAGGGGTTTTGAAGGCGGTGACAGCGGCTAGGGGCGTCGGTGAGGCAGCGCTTGGCGGCGATCGTCTCGTCTCAGCGTGGCGAGTCAGTCGATGGTGGTTGGGGGCGTTGACGGGCGTCGTAGGGGCTGGACGAAGGTTCGCCGGAGTTAGGGTTAGGGTTAGGCTGTCGGGGAAGAAAGGGGGTGGCTGGGTGGTCGTGGGGTCGTTCTAGGTTAGGGTTTAGTCTAGGGCTTCATTTATAGGGAAGAGAAGTTGGTTGTGGGCGGTGAGCTGGCCGAAAATGGCGGGGGCAGTAAGTCGACGGTCGTCGGGCAGTCGGGGGGGGGGGGGGGCAGCCTGGTCGTCGGGGGTGGGTAGGTTAGGAATTACAAAAAACCCCTAGAGTTTAGGTTATTACACAAAGGTCCCTAACAGACTAAATACAAATATAAAATTTGCATTCCACATTTAAAAACAATTGATTAATTACAAAATGCTATTGTAACAATTTAATAAATTACATAACTATATTAAAACAATTCTAAAAATTACAAACAGATATTAAAATATTTAAATTAATTGCAAAATAATATTTTTGTATTTAAAACTCATTTAAAAATCATTTAAAAAATTCTAGAAAAATTCCTAAAAATCCTAATAAATATTTTAAGGCTAAATATGACATTAAAAATTAATTAACACTAATTAAATAAATTTTGAAAAATAGGGGCTCACAATTTTTCTCTCCTTTATGACTTGATTTGATGTGATGATATAGAAAATAGAATCCAGAGATAATGTGGACGTGAATTCATTTTTCTATTGATAATCTTCAAGTCAGGTAGGACTCAAAGACAGGATATCATGTCTAAAAAGATGATATCTATGATAATACGAATTTATCATAAAGAAAAGATACCTTTAAAAACAGTTAGATTTCAAAAGACGGAATTGATGATTTGGATGGACTCCACGAGGGATTTTGAGTATTTATTATATGTAGCTTTATTTACGAGAAAGTAAAGTAAATAAACGATAATAAATATAGGCTTTAAAAAGATCGATGAGTGAATAAGTATGCCTTTTCGAGGAAAGGTCGCTTCGGTTCTCGAGACAGAGAATAAATGAAGACCTCTTCACGAGATGAAAGGAGATGAATGAACGATCGTGCCTTTTTGAGGAAAGGTTGTTTCGATTCCTGAGACATAATGTGTAGCCTTTTTGTCTATAAATAGTGTGGAACTTTTCTGATAATATTATTCACCCCTTTTCTTTCATTTGTAAATGTCTTCAGAAGATATGCTTAAGGAGACGAAAGTCATCCCGAAGATCGAAGCCGCCCTCGACACTCCTTCCGACGAGCCTCTGCCGCCTACTCAGTCAGAAGTAGGAGAAAGCTCGGCTGTTCCTGGACAGAAGCAGGACATTCTCGCCAAACTGGTGGAGCCTGGGAGTACTGCCGAGGAAGAAGCTCTGAGAAAAGCTGCATGTAAATTGTTGGTGTCATCCAACAATAATGTATTCGAGCTCCTTACGAAATTTGTCTTCGATCAGGAGGGCTCTGGTCATCGTTGATTTTATGTATTTTTCTTTTATTTGAACTATGCAATAAAAGGAATTTTATTTACATTCTGATTCTCTGTGTTGATATCACTTTGTTTTTAATATGATATTTCTTGAGAAATTTGTCATTAATGGGCATCATGGCAACTCGACCTGTTTGTCATTAAAATCTTTTGATTGCAATTTCAATTACAAACAAAACAGTATTACAATATAGGACTTAGATGTAGTCCTAGGAGTACACTTTTGTTTATCTGGGTCCTGTGTCGATGGAGCGAGTGGTAATGCGTTGACTCCGTTGACGATCTGACGACGGTTTTTGGTTCTATGAAGGTCTGAGTTGCTCTGGGTGCTGGAGCTTACGGAGAGGAAGAAGACGTTGAGTGTCTCTTCCGATCTCTGTGAGTGAACTCTGATGCTCTGGTTGCGGCTGTCTTTGACTGTGCGTCTCTGTATATGTCTGTCCCTCTGTGTGTGTGGAAGAAGGAGATGATCCCTCTATTTATAAGCAACAGGTTGGGCTGCTCATGCGCGCATATGTAGGATGTGTCTATACGTGGGGACGCCACGTGGTTGGCTGCGGGAGGCGCATGGATGATGCACCATCATTTGTGGGTTGAATCCTTCATGCTGTATTTGTGGGCTGGCACGTAGCAGGGGAGAGGATCTTTCAGTTGCTAAGATCTTGGGTGATTAGCACCCCTTCATAGGCTGAACTGAGTCAAATGACACGTGGCGTATGTCTGTAGCTCAAAGATCTCGAATTTGGTGGAGGGTAATCTGATAGGATGCGCCTGGGATTGGGCGCATGAGAAGACTTTGGCTTGTAACCTTCATGAGTCACGAACCGGTCTGGGCGCACGGCTTTTTAGGCACATGCGAGTCTTCGGGCGCATGACTGTGGAAGCACATACGAATGGTCGATCGGCAACGTGGCTTGTAACCGCCAAAGGAGAGTAATGATGACGCTGACGTCAGCGGTGCTTCATTTTCTGTAAAAGCTGTTACTGCTCTGTCATCGAGGCATGGCTGCTGTCGTGTCAGACTTCAGCATTTAATGTTCTTTGACGGGTGATGGGCCTTTGAGTGGGCGCATTGATCTGTGTTCCACTAGGCACATGGGGACGCGTAGGGCACATCCTTATGAGGTGCTTGGTGCTGATGGGCGTGTCTGTATGATGTACGGTCTGACCGACGTATCTGTTTGCATGACGTATCTTCATTGGTCCGACTGTTGAGTTCTTCGAGTGCTTTAAATAGCCGTTTTGACTTGGCTGAATTCGAAGAGGCAAATTCATCATCGTAAATACAAGTTTATTGCATTAACTTCGGGAAGGTTGCCACTTGGAACATGGGTTTGATTTGCCCTGGCCTATAAATAGCAACAGTTTGAAAGAGTTTTGTTGTCTCTCCCTTGACTTCTCGACGAAGATGGTCGGCTGATCCTCCTCCTTGGCAAGACGTTGTACTGTAGGTGATGGTTCTCCTTGTTCGAAGAAGCTTTGACGGTGAACTCCTTCAGAAGACTGAGATTCGTCGAGTTGGAATGGACATAGCAGTTTATGTTCGAGCCGCTTGCTGGTAGTATTCTTCTACAAGATGACATCGAGTGCCAAGTTGAATGCATGGTTTGGGTTTGATGTGCCTAAGCCTCATTACGATGGAAGAGCCCCAGGCACGTCGGGCTGAGACGATGCGGCTAGCTGAGACGACACGGCTAGTTGAGACATCTGAGTGATGGGCCTAGTTGAGAGCAGGCTGTTACAAAGTCTTCAATTGGCATCATATTTCTGAGACGATGTCGGACAGGCACAGCATGTTGCAACTGCAGGAACACAGACTGCCTTGGTGGTGGAGCCACTGTCTTGCGGCAGCAGCAGATGATGGTGACCACAGCACAGGTGTGCCCTGTGAGGGGCGCATTGTGCTTGTCAGTCGGCTCTCCTGATCGGCGTTTATGAATGATCATATTACACAAATCGTTAGAGGAGAGTGCCACCTTTACATCCCCATCAGGCGTATGGCAAGGCCAAGCGTCGGGGTGATCAAGTGAATGTTGTGCCCCCTGATCCAGCGCATAAGGCGTGCCCAGATCAATAGTGGGAGAACCACATTTATAGTGACTTGAACCAACCTCAGACGCACAACCAATGTAGGCACGGGGGTTCAAGACCACAGAATTTGCCTTGCACGACTTGGTTACGAATACAGCAGATGCGCCTAAGTGAGACAAGGACTTTGAGGGTCGGCTCGTTTCTGGTACAGAAGCACCCGAGTCAACTTTGTACAGCTTACCATCAGCAGCGCACATGATTATGAGCGCATGCTTCTGGTTTGTCGTTGGCATAGCACGTTTGAGGCGCATGGCCCGTGCCGCCTTGGACCTCTTCGTACCAGCCCGCTGGGGCACATAGTACTCAGAGTCCAACTTTTTCTTGCCTTGACAGCGAGTGAAGAACTTGCAGCCAATCCAGAAGAAGAGAAGAACTACTGCAACTTTTTGTGGCTCGAACGGGCTCCCTGGATAACGGGCTTCATTTTCTTTATTTATTTTGGTCCCCTTTTTAAAGGAGGCAAGAGGGCTCTATATATAGAGTGGAATGAGACCTCTCTTCTTCTCCTTTTTGATGTGGGATTAAAAGCAATATCCCTCTTTTTTATGCTTCTACAAGACCCCTTTCAATGTTTTTAAAACTTTTGGACAAGTTTTGAAATACTTTGAATAAGAAGCATGGATATTATAGCTGTTTAGGTATGACAATCCTATCAGAGGTAGTATGGACGTGATAGGTTTGGTTACTTCCACCGGGGCCATGATCATATGGCTGAGATTCTGGAGGCGTCGGTGGCTGAGCTCGACCAGCATCTTTCCGAACTTCAGAGTATCCGGCGAAATGACTTTTCTGCTCTGATAGAAGCAGAAAAGGAGAAATTGATAGCTGAAGTCGGGTCATCTTATCAGGCCACGGTGGTCGTCTGGGACGGCGAGGTGGCCGAAGCTGAGGCCGCGGTGGAGAGACTGTCACAGTCCACGCAGGAGAAGGTGGAGCTGCGGGCCTCTTTGGATGCTAGTATAGCGGAGGTTATAGCCAAGATTTGCCTTCTTAAAGATCAGAGGGCCCAACTTTTGTTAGATGCTGAGCGAGCCCAGGCTGAGCATGTATCATCCAAGGAGAAAGAAGCAGATGTTACTCGCCATGTTCTTTCTCTGACTCACCAACGGCAAGAGTTAGACGCCAAGTATGAGAATGATACTGCTCCTGAGGCTGTAGAGATGATGCGTCAAGAAGCTGAACACCGAGTCTTGGCAACTATAGAGACTCGGGCTGAAAACTTGAAGCATAGGATCTAAGAGCTCTCCGCCAATCCCAGTGATGCTTAGGGATTGTAGTCTTCTTTTTTGTTATTTTGTAGTTTGCAACTTCTGCTGGGGATGTAATTATTTACTTTAAAATACAAAATAACAATTTTTTTGGGTATGTTCATCTTTACTGTCATGAACTGATGATTTGTGTGGACCTATTATCTTTTGCGCACCTTGGTTTTTAGGTACAGATAATAAGTTTGGAAGAACCGACATATTTGCTCAGAGGTAATGTGGACGTGGCAAATACGGGGTTCCAATGACAGAATCTTCCTACTCAGAGGTGTTATGGACGTGGTAGGAGTGACTCTGGAGGGATACGCGAAACTACTCAGAGGTAATATGGACATGGAAGTTCTGCGATTGATGTACGGCAATGCAGGGGTTGTCCGTACGGGGTGTTTACTCAGAGGTAATATGGACGTGGTAAACATGATAAGCAGCACAATCCTACGTGGTGTAAGATTACGCTTTGCAGGGCATAGAGGAGCAACTCAGAGGTAATGTGGACGTGGTTGTTCTTCTACTGAGGATAGAATGCCACGGAACAATTGGGTTCCGAAAGCATAGGATTTTGTAAAGGGGAGATGTATGTGAGCTCTGATGATCAGGTCCACTGACTTCTTTGTTGGATAGAGATGGAAGTACATGTCTGAAAGATGTCATGAGTAGTATTTCTTTAGGAACTTGCCGTTGATGGGCATCATGAACAAGTCCCCGTTCGGTCGAGCGAGGCGGTAAGCACCTTTGAGTATACCGTCTCTATGATGAAATGTCCCTCCCACTTGGGCTCGAACTTTTCTGGTATTTTGTGAGTCAACACCATCGGCCTCCTGACTGCCAGGAGCTGGTCGCCTATTTGAAAAGTCCTCTACTTGACCTTTTTGTTGAAAGCCTGTGATATACGGGCTTGATAAAGTTCAATACGCTGCTGAGCTATGAGACATTTTTCGTCAAGTACTTTCAATTCTCGCAGACGACAATGCTGGTTGTCTTCTTCTGTCAGTTGGTTTGTGATCGCTACACGGAGTGAGGGTATCTGAATCTCGAGAGGCAGTACCGCTTTGCTTCCGTAGACTAAAAAGAACGGAGTGTTGTCCGTCGGAGTCCGTACCGTTGTACGGTAGGCCCAAAGACATTCGTCGAGATTTTCGTCCCAGTCGCATTTGTTGGATAACACGACCTTTTTGAGTAGCTTGACGATAGTCTTGTTAAAGGCCTCGGCCAATTCGTTTACTGTCGGATTGTAGGCGGTTGATGCCACGTTCTGAATGCTGTTCTTATCACAGAATCTGCTGAAAACATGGCTGATGAACTGTGGACCGTTATCGTGGATAATCTTTCGAGGTACCCCGAAATGGTAGATGACATGATGCTTGATGAAGCTGATCACCCTAGAGATTTTCACTTCCGTCAGTGGAACTGCCTCTGCCCATTTGGAGAAGTAGTCAGTGATGGCTAAGATGAAGCGATGTCCCCTCGATGATGGAGGGGTGATAGGTCCCACAATGTCCATGCCCTAAGCTTCGAAGGGCCAGGAGGCGACCGTAGGATGTAGTGGTTCTGATGGTGTATGGATAAAGTCGGCGTGAAGCTGGCAAGTATGGCACTTTTTAGCATAGTCGACGGCGTCGGCTGCCATAGTTGGCCAGTAGTAACCCATGCGTCGTAGTCGATCCTGCAACTTAGGGCCGGGTTGATGAGCCTCGCAAGTCCCATCATGAGCTTTCCGAAGGGCTTCGGCTGCTTCTTCGTTGGATAGACATCGAAGGAGAAGTCCATCGTAGGAACGCCGGTACAACATTTTAGTAGCTGTATCATAATAAAACCGAAGGGAACGCCTTCTGACCGAGACGACTTCTTTCGGGTCTTCTGGGAGAATTTTATAGACAGCGAAGTCGATGAATGGGAACCTCCAGTCTCGGACATTAACACCGGCACTTGTCGTCATGGCATGGGACATTTGTGAGCATAGGTTGTTTTTAGGACAGACCAAGTCTCGACCTACTACCGTGACGTAGTGTTGAGTCCCGAGGCGTACTACTAATGAAGCCGCGAGGCCGGCCAGAGCGTCAGCCTCCAGGTTTTGTAACCGAGGTACGTGTTCTATGAAAAACTTGGTGAAGGTTGAAATAATATTCAATGCAGCTTCATGGTAAGAAACCAGATCTTTATGGCGAACTTCGTACTGCCCTCAAATTTGATTAACGACGAGTTTTGAGTCGCCGTAAGCCTCCAGATGATCCACCCCCAGCTGTTGTGCCAGCTAGAGTCCCATGATGAGAGCGTTGTACTCGGCAACATTGTTGGAGTACGACTTTGAAAGAGAGTAAGCACGCTGGATGACCAGCTGATCGGGGGAGACTAAGACCACCCCCACTCCTGCGATGATTTAGCCTTTGGGGCCTGTTCTCGAAGCGCCATCGAAAAATACCCACCAAACGGAGCTTTCTTCGGTGATGTTTGATTCTTGTACCTCATCCGGAATGTCTTCATAGAGTCTGGAGGACTCTGGGATGTGGTGTGCAACTAAAAAGTCGAATAGAGCTTGGCCCTTGACGGCTTTTTGTGGGACGAAGACCATATTATATGGTGTCAACAGGATTGCCCACGTAGCTAGTCGGGAGTTCAATGATCCCGGCTTCGTCATGAGAACCATGAGTGGATTGACTCGGGAGATGACATGAATTGTCTGGCCCGAAACATAATGGCGAGTCTTCTGGATGCCGAACACCAAAGCCAAACACTCTATTTCGATAGGATTGTACTGGTGTTCAGCCCCGATTATTGTCCTACTAAGGTAGTAGATAGCTTGCTCGTAGCCCGCATCGTTATTCTGAGCCAACAAAGCACCGAAGGAATGATCTATGGCACGAACGTAGAGGAGAAATGGTTTGCCTGTGACGGGTGCCACCAGGACTGGCGGGCTCGTCAGGTAAGCTTTGATATCATTAAAAGCTTTCTGGCATTCTTCTGTCCAGACATATGAGACTCTCTTCTTCATGAGCTGGGTTAAAGGTTGACATTTTTCGGAAAGGTTTGCTATAAACCTTCGGATGTATGCAAGACGCCCTTACAGGCCTCGAAGTTTTCGGAGGTTCTTCGGAGGGTCCATATCAAGGATGGCTTTGGTCTTCTCGGGGTCGACATGAATGCCTTTTGTCGTGATAATGAAGCCTAAGAACTTTTTGCTGGAAACCCCAAGAAAGGATTTAGCGGGATTCATCTTGAGTTGATGTGCTCGCATGAGGTCGAAGACTGTCTTCAGATCCTGTAAGTGATCACCTTTGAGACGGCTCTTGACTGCAATATCATCAACATAGCATTCAACCGTTCTATGCAGATGTTGACAGAAGATGGTACTCATAGCTCGTTGGTATGTAGCACCAGCGTTCTTCAAGCTAAAGGGCATTATTGTGTAACAGAACACCCCCTTCGGAGTCCTGAATGACGTGTGTTTTGCGTTATCGGGGAACATTTTGATCTGGTTGTAGCCCGAATACCCGTCCATAAAAGACATGCGTTCAAAGCCGTATGTATTGTCGATCATCACGTCAATGATTGGAAGTAGGAATTCGTCCTTTGGGCAGGCAGTATTAAGATTTCTAAAGTCGATACAGACTCGTATCTTCCCATTCTTCTTGGTGACAGGGACGACATTGGCCACCCAATCCAGATGCTGCTCTTCACGAATGAACCCGCTGCTCAAGAGTTTGTCCACCTCTTGATCGATAGCGTTCATGATGTCAGGACGAAAACGTCGTTGTTGTTGCTTTATAGGCTTAGCATCAGGTAAGATGTTAAGTCTATGCATCGCGATCTGGGGATCAAGTCCCGGCATATCTTCGTAGCTCCAGGCGGAGACGTCGATATATTCTTTGGCCAGTTGGACTAAAGACTCTCGGTCTGTTCCCTTTAGACTCTTGCTGATGAAGATGGGTTTGGAAAGAGATCCATCCCCAAGGTCAACCTGTTCGACCTCGTCTTCGGTAGGGGGTTCATGTAATTTAAAACGAGACTCCCACTGTGCTCATAGGCGTTGAGCCCAGGGTTCTTCCTTAAAGAATTCCGGCGTTTGGTCATCGCCTTCATCCTCTTGAGATTGTGCAAATGCCATGTTGACTGATAGCACCTTCCTGAGGACTAAGCCGATACTGGTATCGGAATCCCAAGTTGATGCTTCGGACGAATGAGAGTGTTCCATTTCTTCTGCCTCCGAACTCTCTGGAGTAGCCGACGACGTGACATAGCCTACCCCCCGTCGAGTACGATGATAGTAGTCCTGCGGCTTTCCTTTAGGTGTTGGGAGCCGGAGGGGAAGACGTCGGCCCTTGCCGTAGTTCAGGCCTTTGTTGCTTTTCAGGTCGTAACCCATCTTTTGAATGAGGTACTTTGTCTTGTCCGTGTACCGATAGACTTGTATTCTGTCGGTATCTGGTTCTAGCTTGAATGGCAGGAGGTCTTGATGACGTTCGACTTTGTCGAAGATGATGGGTTCTTCATCCCGATTCTGCGGTGGGACTATAAAACAGACTCCTTTAGACGGGACTACTCGATTTACATGATTGACGGTCGTTATTTGTGTTTGTAATGACCGTAGAGCATTATCTAGTGTATACATGGCATTCCAATGTGGAAGACTAGAATAATTGAAAGACACTCTATTATTAATAAAATATGAGATTTTGTCCCACGGAATTATATTATCAAGAGAAGGTGCATCTATATCAGCAGATATGTACTCGCCTAACTCTTCATCTGTGAGCACTGGGGCTGGTTCGGGAGAGTTAATCATAGATTTGACCTTGGGATCCGAGAGGGCTGTGTGGGCCTTCTCTTGCAGCTTGGATGATTGCGGAGGCTTGCCTTTAAGACACACCTTCAGGGGTGCCTCGACTGCGCCTTCGATGACAGGCGCCTTCCCTTGTAGTTTTGCCACAAGGGGAGCCGACGTTTGAGGAGATTTTTTCTTGAGTCGTATCTTCAAGGGAGCTTCGGTAAGTGCTCTACCTAGAGAAGTTGGTGTTTTTCCAGGTAGCTTGATGGTCATGGGAGGCAGCATCTGAGGTGGTTTCCCTTTGAGTCGAATTTTCAACGGAGCGTCGGGAATCATCTCTGGCTCCTTGTTCGGCTCTGTCGCTATTCCTGTCTCGTCATTAGCATCATTGGCTTCCCCTTCATCGAGCGACTTATATAAGCTAGCATCGGTGAAGTAGATGGATCGGTTGAAGCCTCGCTTTCAGCCTCACTCCAAGGTATCCATGCGCTGAACGAGATCTGCTGGTGGAGCATCTGACTCCGTATCACCACCTCCCGTCATGTATACTGTCATGACATGACTAGAAGTGGATGGATCGGTTGAAGCCTCGCTTTCAGCCTCGCTCTCTTGTAGAAGAGTTATTTCTTCTGGAGCTTCGTCCTGGCTACCCCCAGCTATGTTCTGGAGGATATCTTCGTATTCGGGATGAAGATCCACAGGGGCTTGACTACCCCCAGCTATGTTTGGGAGGCTAACTTCGTCTTCGAGATGAAGATCCACAGGGGCTTGACTACCCCCAGCTTCCTCTGAGATCTTCTTTCTCCCCCGGGTGCCCTCAAACACTCCTGAGGATAGGACGGTCGTCTTGGTCTCCCTCGGCTGGCTCTTGGATGAGGACGAGGTCGAGGAGTTGCCAGTCGCCTTTCGAATTGATGGGGAGTTAGAGACTACGTTGCAAGAAGCAACCTTTAGTTCTGGCTCCTCTTCAGTTGACACCTTCCCGAGATGATGTTGGAGGGGCGTTGATGATTGCAGCCGCTAGAACACGGACTGCCTTGGTGGGACTGCTGTCTTGCAACAATAGTTGATGGTGACTACAGCACAGGTGTGCCCTGTGAGGGGCACATTGTGCTTGTCAGTCGACTCTCCTGATTGGCATTTGTGAATGATCACATTATGCAAATCGTTGGAGGAGAGTGCCACCTTCACACCCCTATCAGTCGCATGGCAAGGCCATGCACCGGGGTGGTCAAGTGAATGCTGTACCCCCTGATCCGACGCAAAAGATGCACCCCGATCAAAAGTGGGAGAGCAACATTTAAAGTGGCTTAAACCAGCCTCAGACGCACAACCAATGTAGGCACAGGGATTCAAGACCACAGAGTTTGCCTCACACGGCTTGGTTGAAAATGCAGCAGATGCGCCCAAGCGGCACGAGGTCTTTGAAGGTTGGCCCGTTCGCGACGCAGAAGCACCCGAGTCAACCTTGTACAGTTTACCATTGGCAGCGTGCATGATTATGAGCATATGCCTCTGGCTCACTGCTGGCATAGCACGTTCGAGGCGCATGGCCCGTGCTGCCTTGGACTTCTTCGTACCAGCCCGCTGGGGCGCATAGTACTCAGAGTCCAAATTATCCTCACCACGACAGTGAGTGAGTCTGTCAAAGACAGATGCCTTCTGTGGTGCATCAGAGTTAATGCGCAGGGCGTTAGCTGCACCCCTGCTTTGTCGACGCATCTTTCTTATCTGAGAAGAAGAAGGTTGGGGAATGTGGTCGGCCCCACGCTTCCCCGAGGGATGTGCTGCACCCGTAGGCGCATCTTGGCTGCTGAGGACGTCAGCGGAAATGGTAGGCTGCATCGGTGCATCCCCTTTAGTGGTGGCGCCAGGGGCCTCGACTTTGTATACCCAAACTTGGCGAGTCTTCTTCAGCTTCGGTAGCCGCTTCGACGGACTTGCACTGCCTTCAGAGATGAACTCCTCATACGCCTGTTGATTGAGGCGTACGACTAGCGTCTTATGGAAGGAGCCCACCTTCACGTCGTCAGATTACGACACAGCTTTCTCATCGGAGGAGAAAGAGGTCCCCAGCAGAGTCGCCAGCTTGTTTGCCATTAAAATCTTTTAATTGCAATTTCAATTACAAACAGAACAGTGTTACAATGTAGGACTTAGATATAGTCCTAGAAGTACACTTTTGTTTATATGGGTCCTGTGTCGATGGAGTGAGTGGTAATGCGTTGACTCTGTTAACGATCTGACGACAGTTTTCGGTTCTCTGAAGATCTGAGTTGCTCTGGGTACTGGAGCTTGCGGAGAGGAAGAAAACATTGAGTGTCTCTTCCGATCTCTGCGAGTCAACTCTGATGCTCTGGTTGCGGCTGTCTTTGACTGTGCGTCTCTGTATATGTCTGTCCTTCTGTGTGTGTGGAAGAAGGAGATGATCCCTCTATTTATAAATAACAGGTTGGACTGCTCATGCGCGCATATGTAGGATACGCCTGCACGTGGGGATGCCACGTGGTTGGCTGCGAGAGGCGCATGGATGATGCACCATCATTTGTGGGTTGAATCCTTCATGCTGCATTTATGGGCTGGCACGTAGCAGGGGAGAGGATCTTTCAGTTGCTAAGATCTTGGGTGATTAGCACCCCTTCATAGGCTGAACTGAGTCAAAGGACACGTGGCGCATGTCCGTAGCTCAAAGATCTCGGATTTGGTGGAGGGTAATATGATAAGATGTGCCTGGGATTGGGCGCATGAGAAGACTTTGGCTCGTAACCTTCAGGAGTCATGAACCGGTCTGGGCGTACGGCTTTTGAGGCGCATGTGAGTCTTCAGGCGCATGATTGCGGAGGCGCATGAGAATGGTGACACTGACGTCAGTGGCACTTCGTTTTCTGTAAAAGCTGTTGCTACTCTGTCATCGAGGTATGGCAGCTGTCGTGTCAGACTTCAGCATTTAATGTTTTTTGACGGGTGATGGACCTTTGAGTGGGTGCATTGATCTGTGTTCTACTAGGTGCATAGGGACACGTGGGGTGCATCCTTATGAGGTGCTTGGTGCTAATGGGCGTGTCTGTATGATGCGCGGTCTGACCGACGCATCTGTTTACATGACGCATCTTTATTGGTCCGACTGTTGAGTTCTTCGAGTGCTTTAAATAGCCGTTTTGACTTGGCTGAATTCGAAGAGGCAAATTCATCATCGTAAATGCAAGTTCATTGCATTAACTTCGGGAAGGTTGCCACTTGGCACATGGGTTTGATTTGCCCTGGCCTATAAATAGCAACAGTTTGAAAGAGTTTTGTTGTCTCTTCCTTGACTTTTCGACGAAGATGGATTCGACTGATCCTCCTCCTTGGCAAGACATTGTACTGTGGGTGATGGTTCTCCTTGTTCGAAGAAGCTTTGACGGTGATCTCCTTCAGAAGACTGAGATTCGTCGAGTTGGAATGGACATAGCAGTTTATGTTCGAGCCTCTTGCTGGTAGTATTCTTCTACAAGATGACATCGAGTGACAAGTTAAATGCATGGTTTGGGTTTGATGTGCCTAAGCCTCATTACGATGGAAGAGCCCCAGGCACGTCGGGCTGAGACGACGCGGCTAGCTGAGATGACACGGCTAGCTGAGACATCTGAGTGATCGGCCTAGTTGAGAGTAGACTGTTACAAAGTCTTCAATTGGCATCATATTTCTGAGATAATGTCGGATAGGCACAGCATGTTGCAACTGCTGGAACACAGACTGCCTTGGTGGTGGAGCCACTGTCTTGCGGCAGCAGCAGATGATGGTGACCACAACACAGGTGTGCCCTGTGAGGGGCGCATTGTGCTTGTCAGTCGGCTCTCCTGATCGGCATTTGTGAATGATCATATTATGTAAATCATTAGAGAAGAGTGCCATATGTACACCCCCATCAGGCGCATGGCAAGGCCAAGCGTCGGGATGATCAAGTGAATGTTGTGCCCCCTGATCCAGCGCATAAGACGCGCCCAGATCAATAGTGGAGGAACCACATTTATAGTGACTTGAACCAGCCTCAGACGCACAAACAATGTAGGCACGGGGGTTCAAGACCACAGAATTTGCCTTGTACGACTTTGTTGTGAACGCAGCAGATGCTCCCAAGTGAGACAAGGACTTTGAGGGTCGGCTCATTTCTGGCGCAGAAGCACCCGAGTCAACTTTGTACAGCTTACCATCAGCAGCGCACATGATTGTGAGCGCATGCTTCTGGTTTGTCGTTGGCATAGCACGTTTGAGGCGCATGGCCTGTGCCGCCTTGGACCTCTTCGTACCAGCCCGCTGGGGCGTGTAGTACTCAGAGTCCAACATTTTCTCGCCTTGACAGCGATTGAAGAACTTGCAGCCAACCCAGAAGAAGAGAAGAACTACTGCAACTTTTTGTGGCTCGAACGGGCTCCCTAGATAACGGGCCCCCTTTTCTTTATTTATTTTAGTACCCTTTTCAAAGGAGGCAAGAGGGCTCTATATATAGAGTGGAATGAGACCTCTCTTCTTCTCCTTTCCGATGTGGGATTAAAAGCAATATCCCTCTTTTTTCATGCTTCTACACGACCATCCATACCAGTTAATTGATGAGCTTCGTTGGAGAAAACTTTGCTTACAACGTAGGGTCCTTTCCACTTCGCTTCGAATTTGCCTTTGCTCATGTGCGTCATAGTCAGAGGATGTCTGACGGTTAGAACTAGTTCTCATTTCTGAAATGTTCGGACTTTGACTTTACGGTTGAAGGCTTTTGATAGACGAGCTTGGTATAACTCAATATGTTGTTGAGCTAGGAGCCTTTCTCGTCAAGCGCTTCAAGCTCCTGAAGTCTCAGACGATCATTGTTTTCGGTTGTAAGTTCATTGGCAATGGCAATCCTTAGGAAAGGGATCTAGATTTCCAATGGTAAGACGGTCTCGCATCCATATACCAGAGAGAAAGGTGTACAGCCTGTAGGAGTACATACAGTAGTACGGTAAGCTCATAGACATTCTCCAAGCTTTTTACTCCAGTTCTGTTTGTTGGTAGAAACAAACTTCTTGAGGATTTTGATGATGATCTTGTTAAATGCTTCTGCCAACCCGTTAGCTGCAGGATTATAAGCTGTAGAAGCAATATTATCGATCTTGTTGTCATCGCAGAATCGAGTGAATTTCTGACTGATGAATTGTGGCCCATTATCATGAATGATTCGCCGAGGAACATCGAATCTGTAGATCACATGATGCTTAATAAAATTGATAACACTGCTTGTCTTGACCTCAGCTAGAGCTATAGCTTCAGCCTACTTTGAGAAATAATCAGTTATGGCCAATATGAACCGATGTCCTCGAGACGAAGGAGGGTTAATAGGACCAATGACATCCATGTCCCAAGCTTCAAAGGGCCATGATGCTGCCGTCGGGTAAAGAAATTCTGATGGTTGATGGATGAAGTCAGCATAGATTTGACATGCTCGGCACTTCCTTGCATACTCGATTGCATTAGATACCATTGAGGCCAATAGTAGCCCATACGGCGAATACGATCCTATAGTTTAGGACCAGGTTGATGTGTGCCACAAACACCGACATGAGCTTCATAAAGTATTTGCTTTGCTTCCTCTCCTGCGAGACAGCGTAAGAGTAAGCTGTCAAACGTTCGTCGGTAGAGTGTCTTTGTAGCATGATTATAATAGAATTTGAGTGACCATCGACGAATTGTTGTAGCCTCCTTAGGATCTTCGGATAAGATATCATGGACCACGAAGTTTATGAAAGGAGTCCTCCAATCTTCACTGATAATACAAATTTCAACCAAATTTTTGAATTCCACATTTGAGTTGTTGACTTCAATTTTTAAGTTATTTTCAACGCAAAATAACTCTCTATTAATGATGACGATTATTTGTTGCCTTCTTACGGAAATTGCTAACACTTCTGCAAGATTAGCGAGTGCATCAGCCTCTGTATTACACGCTCGGCGTACATGCTCAATGAAGAAGCCTTTGAATGAAGTAGCCATCCTGATCGCTGCATCATGATATGGAACCAGATCTTGATGTCGAACGTCGTACGTGCCTCTAACTTGATTGACAATCAGCTTGGAGTCTCCGTAAACTTCAAGATACTCAATATCTAATTATTTAGCTAGCTGGAGACCGATGAGTAAGACATTATACTCAGCCACGTTATTGGAACACGACTCATCTAAAGAATAAGCTCTTTGAATAGCTAATCCTTCTGGTGAGACGAGGACGATTCCAACTCCAGCGATAATAGCACCTTTTGGTCCGATTCTGGATGCACCATCAAAGAATAGACGCCATGTAAGAATTTTTTCTGAAATTATGTTGGACTCCAAAGTTTTATCTCGAATCTCGTTGTAGAGTTTAGACATTTTGAGAACTGGATGAGCTGCCAGAAAGTCAGCAAGGGCTTGACCTTTAACAGACTTTTGAGGAACATAAACCATATCGTATTGTGCTAACAATATGGCCCTTTGCAAGCCTGGAATTGAGTGTACTGGGCTTCTTCATCAGGACCCGGAGAGGGTTAACTCTAGAAATAACATGAATAGTTTGGCCAGTGATATAATGCCTCGTCTTTTGAACAGCAAACATCAAAGCTAGACATTCTTTTTCCACTGGGGTGTATCGATGCTCAGCTCCAATCATTGTACGGCTAAGATAATAGATAGCCTGTTCATGACCTTTTTTATTCTTTTGAGCTAATAAAGCACCTAGGGAATGGTCCATTGCTCGAACATACATCAGAAAGGGTATTCCTGAGACTGGAGGCACTAGAACTGGAGGGTTCATCAAGTACCGCTTTATGTCTTCAAATGCTTGCTGACATTCTTTAGTCCAAATAAAAGACACACCTTTCTTCATGAGTTGAGTGAACGGTCTACAGCATCCAGAGAGATTTGAGATGAATCTCCTGATATAAGCAAGCTGTCCCTAGAATCCTCGTAGCTCTTTTAGGTTGCGTGAAGGATGCATCTCTTGAATGGCTTTGATTTTCTCAGGGTCAACGTGTATACCTTTAGAGGTAATAACGAATCCAAGAAATTTGCCACTAGAGACTCTCAGGAATGACTTGGTGGAATTCATCTTGAGTTGATGCTGGCGTATTAGATCGAAAATAGTTCTCAAGTCTTGAATATGGTCTTCCTTTAGACGACTTTTGACAGCAATATCGTCAACATAGTATTCAACAGTCTTTCGTAAATAATCACGAAAGATAGTACTCATGGTCCGCTGATAAGTTGCACCAGCGTTCTTAAGACCAAATGGCATGACAATGTAGCAATAGACTCCAAGAGGACTACAAAAAGATGTATGTTTCTCATCTTCTGGATACATCTTGATTTGATTATATCCTGAAAATCCATCCATAAAAGACATTCGTTCGAATCCGCAAGTATTGTCGATCATGACATCAGTGATTGGAAGAGAAAATTTGTCTATGGGACAAGCTTCATTAAGGTCTCTAAAGTCAATGCAGACTCGGACTTTCCCTATTTTTTTCAAAACTGGGACAACATTAGCCATCCAGTCTGGATATTGTTCTTCTCTGACGAAACCGCAGACAATGAGTTTCTTGACTTCAGCTTCTATGGCATCTATCATGTTAGGTCAAAATCGATGCTGTTGCCGCTTGACTGGCTTCGTATTTAGCAGAATGTTAAGCTTGTGGGTAGCGATATGAGGATCCAATCCCGGCATGTCTTCATAGCTCCAAGCGAATACATCGATGTATTCCCTAATAAATTGGATCAATTCTTATTTATCTGCTTCAGGGAGGCTTTTACTGACGAATATTAGTTTTGGGAAAGTTTCATCTCCAACATTGACTTGAACCAACTGATCTTCGGTAGGTGGCTCACGTTGTTCGAAGCGAAGCTCCCATTGAGTATCCATCCTTTGTGTCCAAGGATCAGATTCAGAGGCTTCGACAAAGTCTTCGTCGTCTTCTGAGAATTCGGCAGTTACCATATTGGAAGATAGAGTCACTCGATGGACATGCCCTACACTGGTGTCTGAATTCCATGAAACAGAATCAGAAGAGTTAGATCGTTCTTCTTCATCGGATTCGGAGGCTTATGGAGTCGGAATTGGTGAAGTATAACCCAGTCCCCGCTTCATTTTGCTGTAGTATTGTTGTGATTTTCTTTTTGGAGTAGGGACACGAATAGGAGTTCGCCTTCCTTTACCGCCATTGAGACCAGCTTTAAAATTATAGCCCATCTTTTGAATGATATCTTTTGATTATTGACTATAACGACGTAGTTGAAATCTTCCGTTATCGTGATTTTATTTTTCACTATCGGACATGATCTTCTGTTCTGTTCCTTTACTAGAAAGTATAGGAAGTTTACCTTTCTTCCTGGAAGGAACTAAGAAGAAGGAGTCCTGCATTGACTCAAGCAATACTTCATTTTGGGAAGCTTGAACTGCTCCTATGGTAAGTGGTTCGAAGTTATCTAACATTTTAAAATAACATCGAGTATAATAAAGAACATCAATATACTGTAAATGAGATGCTACTTTATTGATTTGTACATTATCATTTACAACATGATTCTTAGCCTTAACAGAAGGCTTAGTAAGGTTGATAACCAGAGGAGGAGAAGGAGAAGGTGAAGGTTTGTTACGACAAAGGTCGATAACTAGAGGCTCAGAAGGGGTGATCTCCTCTTGTTCCTTTTCTACAGCAGGAGGCTGTTTATTATGAGAGGAAAGATGTATAGTCAATGTCTGAGAAGAAGAGGGACGAATAGTACGTCCTTTGATGGGATCATAAGAACATCTTTTGGAGTATCTTTCTGATCTTCCTCACTATCCATCGCCAATACAACCTTCATGAACTCTTCTTTGTACATCCGAGAGTCAGTACAATACGCTTCAATGCCCCTGAAAGGATTTAGGTCGGCTACTTGCTTTTGGACCTCTCCATTGATGTTTATATATTTGAAGCATTGATGTAGAGTTGATGGTACAATATTATGCTCATGCAGAAAGGGTCTTTCCAGCAAAGCATTATAAGAGCCATGATTATCGATCACGTAGAAAGTAACCTTTGTACGAAGATTGCCTATTTGAACCTTCAGACGAATCTTTCCCAAAGGTTCACTTCTTCCAGAATTAAATCTCAGGATTGTCGTGATGGTTGTTGAAAGATTGTGTACAGGAATCTTTAATGCATCT
Organism: Iris pallida; assembly: GCA_029216955.1. Taxonomy (NCBI): domain Eukaryota; kingdom Viridiplantae; phylum Streptophyta; class Magnoliopsida; order Asparagales; family Iridaceae; genus Iris; species Iris pallida. Next base: position 25,179,514 of record JANAVB010020400.1, read on the forward strand.
AGTAGAGTCTTTGGCATGATGCTAAGTACAGACCCAGGATCGACCAAAATGCGATCAACCTTTATGGTATCAACATATCCCGTGAAGTAGAGGGGTCGGTCATGACGATTATCTTCCAACAACATATCATCTTGTGTAAAGGTGATATTTGGCATCAGTTCCATCACACTATGATAATAAAGGCATATTATAGGCTCTTCCTCTAGCTTCTTGAGGAATGTTAGACAAGTATTAGCTTGCATCAAAGCTTCACTCAACGTTTCCTGAGTTTCCTTCGAAAGACGGAGTAGCTCAAAAATTGACAATCTTACAGGGGTATTAGCCAGCTGAGCCAGTATATCAAAGTTATACGGCTTCTCGAGTCCCAAAGTTGGAGTCTTCTTTAATACTTTATCAAAACAGACAGACTGTTTCCCTTTGTCGGCTATCGTCGGTTTGGGAAGAGTTGGCTCTATTGGAGGTGATAAAGTTGATGGAACATTGACAGCAGGAGAAGATGATGCTTGAGGAGCCTCTAGAGCAGGAGCAGGGTTTTTTTGACCTTCTAAATAGTCTCTTAGGTAAGGTTTCCAAGACCTGGTACCAGTTAAGGCTTCTTCTTCGTATACAGGTTCGAATGATACCATACTGCAACTCTTTGTCTGGATCTTATTTCTGGAAGGTTTCTTTTGGCAAGATAAAGAGTTTGTCCAGTAACCCAAGCCAACCCGAGATTGGTTATGAGAAAGACATAGAGAAAAAGGTACAGGGGATCCCTTTCCATGGTTCAAACCAAAGGCCTTTTGTAGATCATATTCCATTTTTGTTATTAGTTCACGAGACTGTGGACTATACAGATGGAAAACTAGTTGATATTTGGCTTCTGACTTTGATAATGTTGTCTCAGCAGGGGAAGAAGAAGAAGGATTATCTGCTGCCGAGATGAAGGTAGCAGTTAGAGGTGGAAGACAATTCACCCAACGAAATAATATGACATGATTTATGTTTAGTATATGGCCTTCTTAGACTTGGTGGAGGAAGACGGTGTTTCGAAGTCAGCCACTAAATCTGGATGTATCCACATAATTTCTCTTTTGTCAGTAGACAGAGGAACAAGACCATTAGTTCGTACAGGCGGAAGATTAATAATCTCCAGAGTAGTTCTCGGGATAGGGATGACGTTGTCCTGCACAAGTTGGGTCGGAAAATCTCTAAATTGTAGAGAGACGACATTAGCCGTTACAGTTTTCTCGTCTTGTTGGAGAGTGATTGTACCGAAATTGTCCATCTCCTGAACTTTACCCTTGAGCACATAGCATGCTCGAGTTGGATGTCCAATAAATCTGTGGTAAACACAATATTTAGGATGGTCAGTCTTACCAACTTCCTCTGGCCGTTTTGGTTCTGGCAGTTGAAGTTTATTGTTCTTGATTAGACAATCAAAGATACTCGTGATATCATCTTCATCAAAAGAGTATTCTTCTTTTGGACGTGGTGTCCTTTGCGATGGTGCTGTTGGGGTAGATGCTGGCTGACTTACATTGATAGCTAGAGCTTCTTTGCCTTTGAGATTAATAGCCAAAGTCTCTTTGCTTTTGTGATTGTTCTGAAAACCACCGCTGTTGGTTGCAGAATGTTCATATTTTTCAAGATTAGGCATTTGAATACCTAATTGTTTGAACTTGTCAGCACTCTCTTCTGCAGCTTTGGCGTTCACTATGAAGGAAGGTCAGTCCTGAAACTGTGTTGATCCCGTCCACATGCTGATTATAGGCAACAAGTTTGATTTGTAAGTGTTTATAGTCAAAGCATCTGGAGTTCTGAGAGGCATTTTGAGTGCTTCACGGCGGAATCGTTCAATAAAACGTTCAGTAGTTTTATTATGTCGTTGTTTGATTTTGATGAGAGCAGACATAGTCATGTCGTTGATTCCCTCATAAAATCATTCCAAGAATATTTGTTTGAAGCCAGCGAAAGAGGTTATACAACCATCTGGTAAACTACGATACCAGTTATATGCTGCACCAGCTAGACAGCCGACAAATACTCTAGTAAGAAGAGCATCATTTGGTTGAATTTGATCAGTTATTACTTCAAAGTGATTGAGGTATTGACTTGGCGATGTGATGCCATCAAACAACATGATAGTAGGGGGTTTGTATTTAGAAGGAAATTGGACTTCTTTCTATTCTATGGGATAAGGCTGTTTGATCCCAAGCTTCTGTAAGCCATCTTTCTGTTTGAAAGCTTCGAATTGAGTACGTAAAAGTTTTACGACCTCATTGGTATCTTTCGTTGATTATGGAGCAGTGGATTGATTTGATATGTTAGGAGGGGGTATTGCATGATAAGTACCACCCCCGGCACCAGATTGACTTAGAATAGCCTGTACAAGGATAGAAGCAGTGTGAGGAGATTGTACCCCCAGATCAATATTGATGGGATCTGATGTTGTTATAGGTTCTTGAGTCGGAATCAGATTCGTAACCGGTGGAATTGTATGTTGTGCCAGAATGACAGCATGCATGTCTGTCATCATCTCAGCCATGTTCTTCAAACTAGCCTCCAAAGCAGCAATTCTTTGCTCTTGGTTGTTAGAACTGGAAACATCTTGATCTTCTGTGGCAACATAACCAGTCACTTCTCTAGCTATTGAAGATGAGCTAGTGGAAAAGATAGTCTTTTCGGAACTTTCACTATCAGCACAAAAGTCGTATAAGGTATCACCCCCAGAATAAGTGATAGGGGTGTCCTGTTGACTGAGAGAATCTTAGTTGAAAGGAATATTCCTTTGATCGATTGTGTCTCGGCTTCTTGATCTAGTATATTGGTGTACTCCTTCGCCAGATTCATGAATCCGGTCTAAGTATTGTTGACTGGGATTGCGGGATGCATTACGTCTTGGACATTTTTCACCCCCAGTGCTTCGAGATGCCATGTTGATAGAAGCATAGAGTAGTTCATCTTCGTCCACTAGAATAGGTTCAGGTGTCTGAACATAGTTCAAACGGTCAAAGACAGACCGCTTGGCTGATTGACAGCAGCATTTGATGACAACTTCCTGGTGGTGATTGCAATAATGTTCTTGCTGTTGGACCACCGCTGGACGGGATGGATTTGCAACCTTCCGCTTCTGTATCAAGAGTTTATGGAGACCATTGACATGACGAAAAGAAGTTGCAGGAATGTTTCCCTTGACGATATTCGGGACATAGTTCCTATTCTTGAGATGTTCCGTACCTTGAGTGTACAAAGACGTGCTAAGCTGGTTAGCATAAGTCATAGGATTTTTCATCTCAGAATTCTTTCTCTGGTGCAAGTTAGCAACTGGTGCAGGTTGCGCTTGATACATTTTGTGTTTTCCCGATGTTGACCCTAATTGGCACCTATTGATATAGGTGCGCAAGTCTGACAGGGGTGCTACTTGTGCATCTACTTGAGATACTAGCAGTTTGCCTTGTCGAAATCTTAAGATACGTAGGATCGGTAGATCCTGCCCTGACCTCTTTGGAGTAGGCATAATACCCTTTTGTGTAGAAAGTTCATTCTGAATATAACCCACTTTCTTGACAGAGATTTGGTTGTCTCTGTTAAGGGGAGTAGGATTTCTATTTGAATCCACTTTTGTGTTGAGAGGTGCAAAAGCGCAATCAGCATTACTTTCCACCCAGTCAACGACTCGAGCAGAATGAGGAAAAGCTAATGTCATGACCCACACCTATTTTTCGGATGCAAGCTCATGAGCAAGCCAGCTACGTATCGAGCGGACTCCAGCCCGACTCGAATACGTAAATGCTATCAAGGCTATGGTAAACTGCAAAATTATGGCAAAACAAATCTATATCTTAATCCACAATAAGAATATGAAACTTGAATGAACAATTATGGGTCATGGTCTGCAGCCCATTATCATATTCTTCGATTAGACTCCAAGAATGATATGAGTCTATAAAATAAGCAGAATATATCATGATACGGAATATAAAGCACGACAGGATAATAAGAAATATCATAAACAAATACCTGTATCATACATCGCAATCCTCTACCCTCCCGTTCTGCTAACTAACTCCATGCAATCGCTAAACCTGAAGAGATCATCAGGTCCTCATAGGACATAGCAAGATACATAATATATATGCCTATCTAACAGTTTTATCATGCACAAGGAAATAAACAAGAAAAACAGAAATACGACAAATGACCACGAACACGAACACGAACACTAGAACAACTACGTATAAATGAACTGCCGGGTAAACAATGAACACGAGATCAATGGAAGAACCAAACCCTCATCCTGAGTGGACTCGCAGGTTTGAACTAATCACTAACCCTCATCCCGAGTGTGGACTCTCTGGTTAGTACTAACCCTCGTCCCGAGTGTGGACTCTCTGGTTAGTTCACGGCAAGGCACCCTCGTCCCGAGTGTGGACTCTCTGGTGCAAATATAATATCCTCGTCCCGAGTGTGGACTCTCTGATGTAAATACCCTCGTCCCGAGTGGACTCTCTGGTGCAAGTCAAGTCAACACCTTCGTCCCGAGTGTGGACTCTCTGGTACAAATAATCGACATCCTCGTCCCGACTGTGGACTCACGGATGTAAACAGATCAAGAAAAACACCCTCATCCCGAGTGGACTCTCTGGTGCCAAGGAAACAATATCAAGGATTTAGCAGTTCAATTATACGTACTCGTTCTATGACACGACTCAAGCAAGATACTGACAAAAAACTCCAAGTGTGAACCACAAGACCAAACTATACGCAGTATTCTATATATTCAGGAGCTAATAAGATGTATCGGAATATGCCTCCATTGATTGGTGCTATGGAATGAAGAAGGATAATTCCAGGTATGGGATTAGATGTGAATTTGTCAACATGAGGAATTTAGCAAGAGAACAACAAGTTCGTTGCAGCCGCTGGACAATTCGGAGTGAAAGTAGAAGCATATAACAATGAACTTTGAGTAAGGATTGCCTTGTTCCCAAGGAGGGAAGGGCACTAATTGGATTATAGTGGACCGACTGACTAAGTCAGCACACTTATTCCCTTCAAGGTTAGTTTATTCACCGAGAAGTTGGCAGCATTGTACGAGAGGCACCCCTACCGGATTTATGGAGTACAAACCGGCAGACAATCAAAGAAGATAATCCAGACGCCTGAAGATATGTTAGATCTTGTGTTTTAGAAATTGGAGGGTCTTGGAGAAGATCATTTAAAATTGGTAGAGTTTCCTTACAACAACTACCAAGTTAGCATCGTCAATCAGTGGAGTTTGAAGAAGGAGATAGCGTCTTTTGTGAAGATTTTCTCCTACCAGAGGAACGATTAGTGTTAGCAGAGCAGGAAAATTAAGCCAGCTCAGACGCTACATTCCGGATCCGAGTCCCATATTGGATAATTCAGAGCTGAAGATTGGACTCAACCTTTCAGTGCCAGAGAAACCAGTTGCAAGCGTAGTCAGAGATAAGAAGAAGATCAGAATTTGAGCCATCATTTAAACTCCTACTTCTTATCTTTTCGTTCTAAACTTGACTGATGCTGCTAAGTCAGCCTAGTTTTGCAAGCTATCTCTTTATCAAGCTTGATCATGACAGTATTTTATTGGGTGCACCCACTAATATATTATCTAATCAGAACCGGTGCATGATGGTCTGATCAACCTCGTGTACTTTGGTTCGCTTTTGTATTTTCTACATGGATGATATCATAAATAAAACTTGTCCCTAAATCGTCTCATCCACGACTGCTTGGAAATTCTTATGTTTGGACCTGAGTTACGGGTGCAGTACCCGTACCTGTTTGAGACTTGAGGTAATCCCTAACCTTACTTTAATTTCGAGGATGAAATTTTCTAAGGAGGGAAGATTGTGAAACCCATAGTTTGTAATTAATTATTAAATGGTGTTTTATCATTATTATTATTGGTAAAATTATTATTATTATTATTATTATTATTAATAAATATTTTGGAGTGCAAACGATTTCGAAAATAATAAATTAACATGGCTTTTGGATTTCAGACCCAGATCCGAGCCCGAACCCAGACCCAGGCCTGAGTCCAATCCTTTTTCCTTTTACCAAATCTGATTTATTTTGGTTCTAATAATTTAAAAATATATATATATATATATAATACACACGTTGGCTGGTCCCGTAGGACCAGCACCTCACATACACGAATTGGTAACCGTTCCTCTTTACTCTCCTCTCAAATCCCTCTCTTCCACACACGTCTCCACAGACCCCCAACGTTCACTCACGAGCCCCTTTATTACTCAACCCCTCGTTTCACATTCTCAACTCCTCCTTAATTCTCTCACCCCACTCTCCCTTTTTATTCTCTCATTCCCCCACATTCCCACGAACTCACCATCCAGAAGAGAACAAACTCTTTTACACTCTTCCCATTTCTCACAAACTAAGCGCTCAACCTCTCTCTCCCTCTCTGTTCTGTTCTCTGGAAGACTCATCCCTATCCAACCCTCTTCTCTTCCTCACCCTAACTCCCTAATCTCTCCCTCACTAATTACCCCAAGCCCAAACCCTCTCCTCCCCGTCGGCGCCCTGTTTTCCGGCGAACCCCGGTCCGACCGACGCCGACCCAACCGCCTCCAGCGCGCGGGCCCCTCGACCGCTCCTTCCACCGGAGCCCCGCCCTAGCCGCCGACAGCCCCGACCAAGCCCGTCGCCGCGCCCCTTCGCGGTTTCCCGCGCGCCGTCCATCTCCTCTCCGACGATCGCGCGTTTCTTTGGCGCTGTTCCCGCGAGTTTTCTCCGCCAACTCCGGCGACCAGCGTGCCCTAGCGCCTTCCCGGTCGACCAGCGCCCCGCCGAGCTTCTCTCGGCAACTGCTCTTGCGTGTTCTGGCCCGCTGTTCGTTGGTGAGCCTTCCCTGGTTGGTTCTGCCGTGCCCTATCTCTGGATTTTTGACGATTGCGTCGTCGTCGCTGATTTTTAGCGCTGATTTCGGGAACGTCGTTGTGCTGGATTATTCTATTCTTTCTATTTTATCATCTGAGAGCTCTAGCCGAGCAACCCGAGGTATAACCCCCTGTCCCGCTATTTTACTATTTTTGTCGATGATGAAATGGTCCCCGGTTCCCTTTGGGAATTCGGTATTAGCGACGTCGTATTTTTTCCGAGACTTTCGAAAAGGTCCCGTGAATTGTTTTGCATTCCCGAAATATTTCGGGAATGGTTTTGGTATGTTTTAGTTTCTGGAAATTTTCGGGAACGTTCTGTGATTTGTGAATTAGAATCGGACTTCCGAAACTATTTCGGGTCGTCTCGATTATTCTGTGAAATGGCTGTGGATGTTTTATATATATAAAATGTTGGTTTTTCCCTGGTTTGGGACTTGCAGGAATTATCGGCGCTAATTTCCCAGTTTTTGGGTTGACCAAAAACAGAGGAGATGCTGTCCGATTTTTCCGTAAATTCTGAAATAATTTAAAAATAAATTTAAAATGATTTTCGGAATTTATTTGATATTTTATTTTTGGGCGACGACCGTATCGGTCAATGGACCCGGCTAAGTGCAAACGATACCGGCCCCGCCCGGACGTTGAGGCAATTAGCAAAAAATGAGGATCGGACCATTATCTGAGACTTATGATTTATCATTATTTTAATATTTATTTTGTTTACATTTATTTAATATTTTCAGTTAGGACTAACGGCAGTTTATTCTTATTTCAATTTATGTAAATAAATTGTAATGGACATAAGCCCAGCTGGCTGGTCTGTGACTGTAATAGCTTAGGTTTTCCTGTTGTTTTCTGGTTTTTCGTGTTTTTACTGTTTAACGATTAAAATGGTTAAAAAGGTATTCTTTGTATAAAAATTAATTATTATTTTCTCATCCTAAAATTGACAAAGTTTAATAATAGTTAAAAAGTCACGTATTTCTCATTAAATAAGAAAAACTAGTTTTATATTTATATTTATAACAAATTACCAAGTTTTCATAAATAACCTGGCAGCGACGTTGTTTTTCCCAAATTCAAAGTTAAAATGATATGTTCCCTCGTATTAAATCAACGCACTTAATAAACGCGCTTTTCTGTGTTTAGTTAATTAAATAACTAAAAATTGGACTAGGACGCAAATAGAGATTACAACTAGCATAGCTAAGTTGGTTAACCTGAAAACTGAGTTTATCTCTCGAATGTAGGAAATTCGAGGACAACTCTAAACTTCCCGTCTCGGAGTCGTCCACCTCTCCAGTCATTTTCCTGAGGCAAGTATAGTTTGTGTTAGTTTTACAGTTATTTCTATAATCGTTTTACTGCATGTTTAAACTACGATGCAAACACGAAACTCTCTCGGAGAGTACTGATTGTGACTACTGTACTGATTGGGACTGGAGAAATAGAGTAATGATTATGACCAAAGCCAACTGTAACTACTGTAACTGTATTAGCTTACCCCTCTTACACACGGGGATAAGCCATATCGTATCGCTAGGATACTACTGTACATCCCAAGCCGGTCATAATTCATTGCCTGTTCAAATCACACTGTTTTACCGCTGAAAACTGTTCTCTCTTTAAACTGTTTAAAACTGCATGATTCTATTATTTACTTTAACTGTTTAAAATTAGCATGAATTGTACTTTGCTCCCTCCTGACTGGAGACCCAACATTTTAGGTATCACTGATGAGGCTTGGTCCCGCGATATTTTCCGAGGTCCCAACTAGAAGAAGAGGATTTCGAGACTGATGAGCTGTGTACCTAGAGTTTTCTTTTCTTTTTGATGTATGTAGAAAATGGTTTAAGTTGTATTTTTTATTCCATTGTAAAAGTTTAATAAAGTTTTAAATTTCCGAATTTTGAGTTGTGACAAATATAGTGTTGTTGTATGGCTACCTGCTACTGAACAGCTTACTGCCGCCGTCTCAACAACGGTGCAGGCTGGGCATGATCCGGTTCGACCCAATTAGTTGGGATCGGGTCGTGACACTATGACTGTCTTCAAATAGATTTTCGAAACTGTCGATGGGTCGACTAGGAATTGCCTTCCAAATCAGGTTTTGGAACTGCTCTAGTACTCTATTTTCAACAGATTTTTCCATGACTTTTAGTCGATTTCTCCTAGGCTTTTATTACAATCTATGTAGTGCCCCGTCCCTATATCATGCCCCATTTTCGTCCACGGGGTGTGCGAGAAAGGAACATTGTTGCTATCGATTCGGTCGGGACCGATAGGTCGGAATCGGCCGATTCGATCGAACGGGAATGGTTGAATTAAGATCCATTCCACATTATGGAATGGCTTCTTCGGAACCAAGTCCCATATTCAGCGGGTTGCGCCTCGAGGATTGGCTCTGCGGCTGAGTCGGGAGAGACCTCCCGTTGCTCTGGTTTTTATGCCGCACTTGATTTGGCTTTGGCTTTGGTTTTCGTGAATACGTTTTTTGTGAATGTTTTCGATGGGTTTTCGTGACGCGTTTTCGAGCTTCGCATTCATATCGAATATCCTTGAATTATACAGTATTCTAATCAGTTGCTTATGCGATTGCAGGTGATCGCGTAGGCGACGTCAGCGCAGCCAACCGGTCGCTCGCTTGAAGCAAGTCTAAGGCGAGTGGCTGACCTCCTTCGCCTCGTCCTTCTACTTCAAAACTCAATATATGAAGTAAAATGAATGCTTGTCATAATAGTAGAATCAAAAAAATCGTAGCACGATTCTTCACGAAATACTTGTTATCAACTGCTAGTATTGGAAATAGAAAAGCATGTTTCTTATGCAAATCCACTTAGCCTATGCAAAGCAATGAATGAATCGATTAACGTTTATCGCAACGATACGGCTAAGTAAGCAAAACGATCATTTGAAACTTGTCGACAAGGTGTAGTTTCCTCGAACGGTTGCCTAGGCCAAGGGACCGATTCGGCCCGGGAGGAACGAGAATAGCAAGCGCCAGCCCTTCATCGGCGTGGGTTATTCGAGAACTTTCGCACAGGGCTCGCTACCCGCCGTGAAAGGGTCGCCGTCTAACCTGGCTCTAGTTCGCGATGGCTTGACATTGCCAGTGGCCTTCACACCCTTCCACGGCTTAACAAATGCGAGGAACACTGGATGAACATGATAGTTGCTTAATGTTATACAATTTCATATGCTTGCCTCAAAATATGTTAACATGCAAATCGAACAGGATGGTTAGAAAGATCATTGAAATAGCTAGCTAACATGCTTACGAAACTTCTTGAATCAAATACAGAGCTTGGATTTTAATTAGCTATTCGCCAGTACATGTGTTGGTACTGATCCTCGCTCTTTGCAGGTCCCGCGAACCAGGAAGGATGTGCCAACTAGTTCGGCGACGTTCGTGACTTTTGAAGCTTCGACCGTGCGTCGAAGACTTTCTCTGCGACTCTACTTTTGAAGGCTCTCGACAGTCTAAGGAAGATGACTCAGTGTCCCTCCCATCCAGGTCACTGGAGTACTTTGTTGTATATTGAGGGATGTGTGCAATGTATGGAACGGCTATCTCATCGACACTCTTTTGTAATCGAGTCAAGTTGTAGCCCGAGCGGCAATAAGTCTTGTATCGAAGTCTGTAAAAGATGTTCATTATCAATAAAGATCAAGTTTTCTTTACTTATTGTGTGAATCAATTTGTCTGCGTACTCTCTTAGATCTCGTGTCTCGGATTACCTTATGACTATGCCTTGTGCGATCGCAAATTAGGTTCGCACGACATCACGCCCGGGGGACGTCTATCGATTCGACAGAATCGGGGAGTGACATAATGGTATCAGAGCACGGGTTTACGTCCTTGGCCTCCAGTGTCGAGTTTCTAGTCTCAAACCGTTGACCTCGTGTCGATGAGAAGAGTTGTTCCATACGCTGAACCCAGGACATTTTCTGAAACTAACGAGAGTTGTCTTCATTTTCCCTACAGTTGTGGGAGCTCAGGCGGAAGACGAGACGAGCGCTTCCAGCGGCTCGAGTGCTTCTAGACCCGAGCATTCCGTCAACCCAACGGAAATGACGCCTACCGTAGCCGGACCTTCCGGCGACCCGATGCAACGATGCTGCAGATGCTTGAAATACAGCAACGTCAAAATGAGCTCCATCATCAGCAAGCGAAGGCTCGTCAGACTCAATTTGAGAATCGGTTCGAGGCTCAATTCAAGCTGTAGCAGCAGCAGCTGAATACCCTCCATCAAATCGTACAGTCGGTCGTGGGCAAAAACAACAACTCAACGATGACGCCTGTCGTGACCCAGCCTGCGGTTCGATCCAATGAAGCCGAAATAGAGGCGCCCGTGCTCTCACTTGCGGCACCGAGAAGTTCCAACTTTGACGTGTCAAAATTCATAAAAAACTACCACACTTCCTTCAACGGCACAGAAGATCCCTCAGTGGCGATCGACTGGTTGGAGGAGCTGGAAGATAAGTTCGAGCTTCTGGGTGTCGAGGACTCAAAGAAAGTCGCGTGTGCTCAACTTCTACTTTGAATGAACGCGCACGATTGGTGGGCTGTGCAGAAGCGAGCTATTCGACGTAAAGAATGGACGACGACGATCTCCTGGGCAACATTTAGAGATGCGTTCGAGACCGAATATCTTTCTGCAGCCGTGCGACAGGAAAAAGAGAATAAATTTATGCAATTGAAGCAAGGGAATATGACTGTACGACAGTATGCGGCCGAATTCAACAAACTGGCCAAGTTTGCTGGAGACTATCTGCCTACCACTGCAAGTCGAGCTCGACGATTTGAAGTGGGCCTGCGTTCCACTATCCATGCTCACGTTTCGGTAGATGAATACAAAACTATGGGCGAGGCACTCAACCATGCCCTCCGTTTGGAGTCCGAGTATCCTCCTACTACTACCGGCGCTGTTCACTTTAATAACAAATGCTATAGTAATGCGGGAGGCAACAACGCACACAAGCATCAAAACTGCGGCAACGGAGGCGGCAACCAGACGAAGGATCGAGTGGTCTGTGAGTTCTGCCACAAGGAAGGCCACATGGCCATCGAGTACCGATTGAAGAACGGGGCATGTTTCGTTTGCGGAAAAACAAATTACGTCACAAAGAACTTCCCGGATGCTAGGCCGAACCAACGCCCCCAACAACACCATCAGAACCGAGGCCAAGCACCTCGGGCTCCCCCAACTGCACAACAAAATGGCCAAGATCGTCGCCCTAATGCTCAGGGCCGCGTCTACGCCATGACTTGAGACAAAGCGTTCGTATCTGATACAGTCGTGACAGGTATACTATAATTCAATAATAAACCTGCTCGTGTACTGTTTGATTCAGGTGCCACGTATAGTTTTATATCGACAGACTTTGCCGTCGAGCACAAATTTTCTCTGACACCGCTAGGCCTCGATCTCATTATTAACATATCGTCGGACATGCCACTACTTGCAAATTTAGTCTGCGGAGACGGAATCATCTGTATAGGTGGTCAAACGATCAGTCTCGATGCGATAGTTCTAGACGTCAAGGACTACGACATCATTTTGGAGATGGATTGGCTCGGTCCGTGCAACGCAATCATAGACTGTGCTGAAAAGAAGGTCACATTCTGCATACCTGGAGTGCCTGAATTCTGCTACTCGTGTGGTAAGGTGTCGTCGACCTGCATGGTGATCTCTGCGATATCTACTCGACGGATGCTACATTCAGGGTGCGAAGGCTATCTAGCTTCCGTTCGAGACATGCGACAGGATGGTACAAACACGGGTCAGACCGACGTTGTGGCAGAATTCCCCGATGTGTTCTCGAATGAGCTGTCCAGCATACCGCCCGATCGAAAGATTGAGTTCACTATCGATACATTCCCCGACACTCGACCGATCTCGAAAGCCCCGTACAGAATGGCCCCTGCAGAGCTTAAAGAACTCAAAGTGCAGTTGCAAGAGTTGCTCGACAAGGGATTCATTCGACCCAACGTTTCATCCTGGGGAGCGCCCGTGTTGTTTGTCAAGAAGGAGGACGGCTCTATGCGTCTTTGTATCGATTACCGCGAGCTAAATAAAGCCACCGTCCGGAACAAATACCCCTGTCCCGCATAGACAATCTGTTTGATCAGCTTCAAGGAGCCACAGTGTTCTCTAAAATTGATCTGCGTTCGGGTTACCATCAACTCAAGATCAAGCCGGACGATGTGCCAAAGTCTGCCTTTCGTACTCGATACGGCCATTACGAGTTCCTGGTAATGCCGTTCGGCCTAACAAACGCCTCTGCTGCTTTCATAGATTTGATGAATCGGGTGTTCTGACCATTCCTCGACAAGTTCGTAGTAGTCTTCATCGACGACATACTCGTCTACTCGAAGAGCAAGCAGCAACACACTGAGCATCTACGGACCGTGCTTCAGACCCTTCGAGAAAATCAGTTTTATGCGAAGCAAAGTAAATGTGAATTTTGGCTGAGTAGCGTCGCATTCCTCGGACACATCATTTCAGCTGAAGGCATTGCGGTCGACCCAAAGAAAGTTGAAGCCGTTGTCGATTGGAAACGGCCAGCATCCGTCGACAAAATTTGAAGTTTTCTTGGCTTAGCGGGATACTACCGACGCTTCGTGAAAGACTTCACGAAGATCGCATCGCCTCACCCAGAAAGGAGTTGCATTTGAATGGTCAGACGATTGCGAAGCTGCATTCCAAGAGTTGAAGCAATGGCTCGTCTCGGCCCCGATACTCGCACTTCCAGAAAGGACTGAGGGTTTCCAGATATTCAGCGATGCGTCCGGTCAGGGCTTGGGGTGTGTGCTGATGCAGCGGAACAAGGTGATATCTTTTGCTTCCCGACAGCTAAAGCAGCACGAAAAGAACTATCCCACGCATGACCTGGAGTTAGCGGCAATTGTGTTCGCATTGAAATTATGGCGTCACTATCTTTATGGAGTGGCGTGCACGATCTATACCGATCACAAGAGCCTCAAGTATCTATTCATGCAGAGGGAACTGAACTTGCGACAAAGGCGCTGGCTTGAACTGATGAAGGATTACGACTTGACTATCGACTACAAGCCGGAAAAAGGAAATGTTGTGGCGGACACTCTGAGTCGAAAGTACATAGCCTCGCTATCCATCGACCGCAGACTGCTACGCGACCTAGAAGAGATGGACATCGAACTCCGAGTTCGATTTCGGAATGTGCAGTTGGCAAAGTTGCAGTTAAAGCCGAGTTTGCAAGCAAGGATCAAGACCGCTCAGAAGGACGATCCGTACCTGAAGAAGATGCGAGAGCTAATTTCGACGGGTAGGACGACCGACTTTGCGGAAGACGAGACCGGCATGCTTCGATTGAGGGGTAGGCTATGCGTTTCGAATGATTCAGAACTTAGAAAGGAGATATTGTCGGAGGCCACTATGCGAAGTACACCTTGCATCCCGGCAGTACGAAGATGTACAAGGACCTCCGCACAAACTTCTGGTGGCACGGGATAAAAAGGGATGTGGCACTTTTTATGTCGTAATGTATGGCCTGTCAGCAGGTAAAAGCTGAGCACCAGAGACCGGGGAGGGAGATGCAGAATCTGGCGATTCCGGAATGGAAGTGGCAGCACGTGTGCATGGATTTTATTGTTCGTCTGCCGAAGACGCCGCGGGGAAATGATACCATCTGGATCATCGTCGATCGACTAACCAAGTCAGCGCACTTTATTGCCATCAAAGTTATATGGAACGTTGATCGCCTGGCGCAGATTTATCTTGATGAGATAGTACGGCTGCACGGAGTTCCAATATCCATCGTCTCCGAACGGGATTCACGGTTCATATCGCAATTCTGGAGTAGCCTTCAGTCGGCGCTGGGTACCAAGTTGCAGTTCAGCTCAGCTTACCATCCTCAGACCGACGACCAAACGGAGCACGTCAATCAGATTCTCGAAGACATGCTACGACTCTGCACAATTGACTTTAAATCAAGCTGGGACAATCATCTACCTCTGGCCGAATTCACATACAACAACAGCTATCAATCCAGCATTCAAATGGTGCCGTATGAAGCCTTGTACGGGCGCAAGTACCGATCACCCATTTGCTGGGACGAAGTCGGAGAGCGACAGATTCTCGGTCCGGAACTGGTAGAACAGACCGTACAGAAAATTTGGCTCATTCGGGAAAGACTAAAGACTGCACAGAGTCGTCAGAAAAGCTATGCGGACGTTCATCATCGACCCCTCGAGTTTCAAGAAGGCGATCACGTATTTCTCAAGGTGTCGCCCATGCGAGGAGTTACTCAGTTCGGTACGAAAGAAAAGTTGAGCCCGAAATTCGTTGGGTCGTTCGAAATACTCGAACGGGTCGCCCAGTGGCCTATAAAATTGCGCTACCGCCGGCGCTTGAAGGTGTACACAATGTCTTCTACGTCTCACAACTGCGGAAGTACGTACATGACCCGAGCCACGTGGTAGATTTTGGCCAGCTGGAGCTAAAGTCTGACTTATCCTACGTTGAAGAGCCAATTCAAATCTTAGAATGCAATGATAAGCTACTGCAAAATCGAGCGATCCCTCTCGTCCGCATCCTCTGGAAGAACCATTCGGTCGAAGAGTCGACGTGGGAGCTTGAATCGGAAATAAAGGAGAAATTTTCTTCGTTGTTCTCGTAGAGGTAGGTTCTATCCTTGAAGTTTCGAGGACGAAACTTTTTATTAGTTGGTTATGGTGTAGTGCCCCGTCCCTACATCGTGCCCCATTTTCGTCCACGGGGTGCGCGAGAAAGGAACACTGTTGCTATCGATTCGGTCGGGACCGATAGGTCAGAATCGGCCGAGTCGATCGAACGGGAACGGTTGAATTAAGATCCATTACACGTTATGGAATGGCTTCTTCGGAACCAAGTCCCATATTCAGCGGGTTACGCCTCGAGGATTGGCTGCGACAGAGTCGGAAGAGACCTCCCGTTGCTCTGGTTTTCATGCCGCACTTGATTTGGCTTTGGCTATGGTTTCGTGAATGCATTTTTCGTGAATGTTTTCGATGGGTTTTCGTGACGCATTTTCGAGCTTCGCATTCATATCGAATATCCTTGAATTATACAGTGTTCTAATCAGTTGCTTATGCGATTGCAGGTGATCGCGTAGGCGACGTCAGCGCAGCCAACCGGTCGCTCGCTTGAAGCAAGTCTAAGGCGAGTGGCTGACCTCCTTCGCCTCGTCCCTCTACTTCAAAACTCAATATGTGAAATAAAATGAATGCTTGTCATAATAGTAGAATCAAAGAAATCGTAGCACGATTCTTCACGAAACACTTGTTATCAACTGCTAGTATTGGAAATAGAAAAACATATTTCTTATGCAAATCCACTTAGCCTATGCAAAGCAATGAATGAATCAATTAACGTTAATCGCAACGATACGGCTAAGTAAGCAAAACGGTCATTGGACAACTTGTCGACAAGGTGTAGTTTCCTCGAACGGTTGCCTAGGCCAAGGGACCGATGCGGCCCGGGATGAACGAGAATAGCAAGCGCCAGCCCTTCATCGGCGTGGGTTATTCGGGAACTTTCGCACAGGGCTCGCTACCCGCCGCGAAAGGGTCGCCGTCTAACCCGGCTATAGTCCACGATGGCTTGACATTGTCAGTGGCCTTCACACCCTTCCACGGCTTAACAAATGCACGGGACACGGGATGAACATGATAGTTGCTTAATGTTATACAATTTCATATGCTTGCCTCAGAACATGTTAACATGTAAATCTAACAGGATGGTTAGAAAGATCATTGAAATAGCTAGCTAACATATTTATGAAACTTCTTGAATCAAATACAGAGCTTGGATTTTAATTAGTCATTCGCCAGTACATGTGTTGGTACTGATCCTCGCTCTTTGCAGGTCCCGCGAACCAGGAAGGATGCGCCAACTAGTTCGGCGACGTTCGTGACTTTTGAAGCTTCGGCCGTGCGTCGAAGACTTTCTCTGCGACTCCACTTTTGAAGGCTTTCGACAGTCCAAAGAAGATGACTCAGCGTCCTTCCCATCCAGGTCACTGGAGTACTTTGTTGTATATTGAGGGATGTGTGCAATGTATGGAACGACTATCTCATCGGCACTCTTTTGTAATCGAGTCAAGTTGTAGCCCGAGCGGCAATGAGTCTTGTATCGGAGTCTGTAAAAGATGTTCATTATCAATAAAGATCAAGTTTCCTTTACTTATTGTGTGAATCAATTTGTCTGCGTACTCTCTTAGATCTCGTGTCTCGGATTACCTTATGACTATGCCTTGTGCGATCGCAAATTAGGTTCGCACGGCATCACGTCCGGGGGACGACTATCGATTCGACGGAATCGATGCGTGACAATCTATACTAATCTAATTAATGGGATGTAGAGTCGGTTGGGTTGGGAGCATACCAGAAAATACGGCTTGCGAATCGGTCGATCGAGTGTCGTGATATTGCGCGACGAAGTTGGCTTCAGGAAGCACGATTTCTGTTATGGTGTTCTACGAACTGTCCCTGGTCGTGGCTTGGCTGGTCGATGGCGGCCCTGGCGGTGGCCGGCCAGCAGCGTGGTGGGCGCGCACAGAGGTAGGGTGTCGGCGCTGGTGGTCGTTTAGGGTTGCTTGGTGTTCGGGTTGCCTCCTTTGTTTGTTCGTATATATGAGGGTGTTCGGGAGCAGCTCGGGTTTTCTGTGCTCGGTTGGGGCTCAGCCTGTGCGCTGAGGGGGTTGCATGGGCTGATGTTCAGCTGGGCCGGTTTGGGGCTCAGCCTGTGGGCTGATTTGTTTTCTTATTTTTTTCTTTTATTTTATTTATATATATATATCTATATATATACACACACACATATATAAATATATATATATATATATATATATATATATATATATAGATATATATATATATATATATATATATATATATATTATATATTATATTTTATATATATATATATATATATATATATATATATATATATATATATATATATATATATATATATATATATATATATATATATATATAATATATATATAATTTGCACATATACATCTACATAGATATATCATATATAAATATTTATATATTTTATATATTTTATATATATTTATATATATATATATATATATATATATATTATATATAATATATATATATATATATATATATATATATATATATATATATATATATATATTGGTATATACAATACACATATACGCCCATATATATGTATTTGCATATACATGCACATATACATCTACATATATAAAAAAAAATATATATATATATATATATATATTATATATATATATATATATATATATATATAATATATTATATATATATATATATATATATATATATATATATTTTGCACATGTACATCTACATATATATATTCATATATACATACATGTGACGCCCCAGAACCAAAATACTGGAGAGCGGGGGCGTACATAGCCAGCCACGTATATTGAAATGAAATCCACCTCGCTATACGGTCACGGCTGTCTAGATATGAGGGTTTACTACAAGCCAACAGTCTCTTAAGGTCAAGCCTATTGTCTCAATCTCAAATAAATATATAATTACAAGATATTAGACCACCAAATATACAATAAAGGTGTCCCAAATATTACATATTCAGCTGATCATGAAGCTAGTCATACAAAATACGAGGACTAGCAAGAGTTAAGTCACACATGATCAACCCTAGGATTTGTTAATCATGTTACAGCCCATAGGCAGACAGTAAGTAAAGGTGCATCGAGCTAACAGGTGCTCGTCGGCTAAACGCCTCAAAAGAATAAATTTACAATGCAGTGGGGGAAACAAAATAGAAAACCAACTCGTAGCCCGGGTTCCTTCTAGTCGCCACCATCGGGCTGGAGGTACGGGAGATCCTCGGGTGCTGCTCCGAAATCTGGCCACACAAAACCAGCTGGGTCAACCCCAGAAAGAGCAAGTGCCACAAAGGAGGCCACGAAATAAAGACAAAAGCCAGCATATCAAAACATAAGAAAATAGAAGAAGTACAAGTAATAAAAGTACAGCAGGACAATAAGCGACTAGGGACATGGAACCATTCCGGGAGCCAGATTACAACCCGTAAACCAAACAAGGACCGGGGTTGTAACCCTTCGCCTGAATAGCACTTGTCTCTATCCATTTATTGTTAAAGATAAGTAAAACAAACATGCTCGAGAGGAACCAGGTACTGGGAGTAGACAAGACTTAGACAGGACTAGACAACATCCATTCACAAGCGGCCAAGCATTACTACGGCTTACTACTTTAACTAACTAGGGTTATCACAGGCCTAATTACTAACAAGATGTAATGAGAATTTCCCAGTCACAAGCCCTGCAGACTATCCAGTTATCCTTCCGCGGGTTGAGAGTATGGTTGGGTACATCGCCCAGAAAACGATATACCCTTAGGTGACTTACAGGTGCAACACATGACAGTGTGCTGGAAATGTGCTCTACTCGTCGGCAAGCTATAAGTCCATTAAAAGCGCCCAGATAACGAGATTGCTCGTGACCGAAAATTCTCCATGTTCTAGTTTGATCTAATCATTAGCCTAATCCAATTTAGTATGAGTCCCTGGCCGTGGTACCCAGGGAGTCACGTCCTAGACATGATGCAAGACATGACAAGTAGATTGCACAAGGCAAGCAAGAAGGAACATCCACGGTGTCAGAGCTGATTATACAAGTCAAGTTAGCCATCGCAACGGCATCAAGCCAAGTCAGTTACAAGTCAAGTACAAGTCAAGAGTACGCCGCCACGGGCCACTATCGAGTTATCAGGTTACAAGTCAAGAGTGCACCCCATCGGGTCACTACCAAGAAGATCAGAAGTACTTGGATCATAAATCACAGAAATCACGAAAACCATACTAGTCATAGCAAACACTGAAAATCGTGTCAGGTCGTGTTGGGTCAAGATAGTCGTGTTGTGTGGAACAAGATCTCAAAACCCAATCCACAAAAGAGAAGCCAAGCTTAAAGAAAATAAAACCAATCTCCATGGTCAAATAGACTGCGCAAGAGATCAGGTTGCGTAAGGGAATAGACTGCGCTAGGGTCAGGTTGCGCTGAAGCCAAGTGAGCTGGGAGCAAACTGCGCAGGGGTGAGCTGCGCAGAGGTCGACTTACGCTGGGTCGGAGGGCGCTGAGCTGGGTGGCGCTGGAGTCGAACTGCGCTAGGTACCAAGTGCGCTGGATCAAAGGGCGCTGAGTCAGTTGTGCCGAAGCGAAGTGCGCGGGGTGCGAACTGCGCAGGGTTCAAGTGCGCGGAGTCAGGTTGCGCTGGGAATGAGCTGTGTTGAGGATGGATTGCGTAGGGGTTCGATTGCGCTGGATCCAAACGCGCTGGGTCGGCTTGCGTTGGGGACTGAGTAAGGGTGCGCAGTTCAGCCCAGGGGGCCGAGCGCGGGTCAGTCCAGCGCTAAGGAGCGCTGGCCGGGAAGATGGTTGTGTGGTTCACCAAAGGGCGAGCTGCACAGTCAGCCTCGCACTAAAGAGCGCAGGCCGAGAGGTCTTCTTCTCCAAACCGAGAGAAAACTCCAAGAACTCTAAAAGTTCCAATCTTCATATCTATGCCAAATCAAAACCAAATCTAGATTTTCAAAGTTCTAACTTGGGTGAAATTGAATTCTCTTCCACATGGAAGCATCAAAACAAGCAAAAATCTAAGTTTAATAGATCAAAACCAAGAAAATTCGAAAATAATTAAAACTTAGATCTAGAAAAATGGAGACTCCAAATCACAAAATGCCAAGTTCTAATGTTGTTCTCCATGGCCTAATCTAGCTAATGTACAAATAAAATGTGGTACTTATTTGGTGGCAAGGTGCACTTGCCTATGGTGTTGGTGGAGGAAGGAGGAAGAAGAAGATGGAGAAATTAATAGAAATTATGGAGGAGAAAGAAAGGTTGTGGAAATTAATAAAGGTGTTTGTGGTGGAATGAGGGTAGAGTATAGCTAAAGTGTTCCATTAGGTTTAAAATCAACCGAACCAGACCAACCCAACTAAAACCAAGCCGGGCCGAAACCCAAAAATACGAAAAAACCCAAAATTCCACAAGTCGAGAAAAAATAAAAATACATGCCAAAAATCCAACTACGAGTATAAATATGAAATACGGGAAATGAGGGTGACAACTCTACCCACCTTAAAAGAATTTCGTCCTCGGAATTTAATCAAGGAGCTAGAGACTGCCACGACAAGTTACACTAAGCACCGATAATCTACACTAAACAGTTCAATCATACAATCTTACATGCAAGCAAGGGATAGAAAGCATAAGGCACAAGGAAGACATTATACCTTACGAGTCAAACAAGTCGGGATATCGCGATCGGATGTCGTCCTCACGCTCCCACGTTGACTCACCTAGAGAGTGATGACCCCAAGCAATACGGACTAAGCTAATAGTCTTGTTCTTGAGTATCTTCTCCCTTCGGTCCAATATAGACACGGGCCTCTCCTCATACGAAAGGTTGGTACCAACAACCAATTCCGAATGGTCCAGGATATGGCTCGGGTCCGGGATATACCATCGTAATTGGGACACATGGAATACATCATGCACCTCACTTAGCGACGGTGGAAGAGCAAGACGATAGGATACATCTCCTACTCGCTCCAGGATATCGAACGACCCTATATACCTAGGACTAAGCTATACTAAGCAATCAATCAAACAATCAATCATGCAAGCAAGAATTTGAAGGCAATGAGGAAAAAGGAATATCCTGCTAGAACCTCTCTGCCGGTTCTGAATCTGAGTTTGGACCTGGGCATACTGCTGAGCCTGAGGCGGCAATGGCCTCGGAGGCTGGTACTGCTGCTGCTCTGGTACGGGTACTGGTCCCCTAACCGAGGGACTAGTCTGGGCCGATGATGAACTGGCCCAATTCGGACATGACCCTATCTTGTGGTCCGATACCCCACAAGCCAAACACAATCCCTGAGCTCTGCGACACTCTGAAACAACGTGTCTTGGCTTCCCACAATGAGTGCAGCCAATTGCGGAAGACTGCTTCTGCTTCTGTTGCTGAGGGAACATCGGGGTTGAATGTTGAACCGACGTTACTGAGGCCGCCTGCCTCGGAGTTCCAATTATCAAAGCCCGGACTACTGGGGCTTGAGCCGATGATTGGTGCATCTGATTGTGGGACCGCTTCCTACCTCTGGTCCTATCCACGATCCTCTGGAAGGTGTACTCGTACCTCCTAGCTGCCCGTAATACTGCATCGAACGTCTGGTGCTCGAACTGCTCGACTGCCAACAAGATCTCCAAATGCAATCCTTGTTGGAACCGCTGGGCCCTATCAAACTCGGTCGCCACCAAGGTGGGGGCAAACCTACTGAGTCTAGAAAACTCAGATGCATAACCGTCGACCGTTCTGTCTCCTTACTTCAAGTTGGTAAATCTTGTCTGTAGGTCGTACCGAGCTACAGCATCGAAATACTTCGTCTGGAATCTCTCTCTAAATACTGCCCAAGCAATGGGTGCAACTAATCCCATGGCTTGCGCTGCCCACCAACTGCGAGCCAAGTCTAACAACTGCAGGCGTACCACCGCCATCTTCTCATTCTCAGGCGTCCTGGCTGCTTCCAGAATCACCTCGGTATCCTGAAGTCAAGCATCCGTGGCAATCGCATCTTCGCTGCCGTCGAAGAAGGGAGGGTTCAAGCTCTTGAAGCTGTTGGCCGTGCTGTTCCCTGGATGACCGCCTCTGGTCAAAGCATCCGCCACTACCTGGTGTAAGGCGTCTCCTCTACGGTCCTGGAAAGCTATCAGGGTCCTGATGAGAGCTACCAAGGTGCCATCGTCAGGCTCTGCAGGCTGGACGGGCCAAACTGGGGGTTCTCCTCCGGAAGGTACAACTCTGGAGGCTACTCCGGAGTGCTGGGCTTGATCTCTGGGTTGCTGGTCCACGGGAAGTGCTCCACCTTGCTGATCGGCAGGGTCAGGTACAGTACCGCTGAAGAAGACGACACAGGAAAAACACTAAGGAAGGACCAGGATGGATCAATGATACAAGCACATGATCAGGGCAAAATTCAGAGATTCAGAGGATATGAATGGAGATCAAAGACGAGTACTAATTGAGACATCTATCCGGTAAACCCTCACATATCTTGAGAACCAAGACCTGCATGGGCCACCACTTAAACCATGTGACGTCCCAGAACCTAGAATACTGGAGAGCGGGGGCGTACATAGCCAGCTACGTATATTGAAATAAAATCCACCTCGCTATACGGTCACGGCTGTCTAGATATGAGGGTTTACTACAAGCCAACAGTCTCTTAAGGTCAAGCCTATTGTCTCAATCTCAAATAAATAATAAATTACAAGATATTAGACCACCAAATATATAATAAAAGGCGTCCCAAATATTACATATTCAGCTGATCATGAAGCTAGTCATACAAAAATACGAGGACTAGCAAGAGTTAAGTCATACGTGATCAACCTAGGATTTGTTGTAACACCCTGTTTTCTGAAATAGGGGATTTTTGAAAATTTATTATTTTTATTATTTATTAGTGGTATTTTAGTCATGGTATGATTTTTTGGTGATTTTAGTTAAGTTAAACCATTTCTAAAGTCATGCTAAGTCATGACTTATGACTTTGTGATTTTGGTTAGTATAACTTAGTGTAAACCCTAGTTTTCTCTAACCTAGAAGTTGCCATGACCATGAGAGCTTAGCCATAGGCTTAGAATATCAAATTAGTGGTTTTTGACCAAAAGGGTATTTTGGTAATTTTCTAGACTTTATTTGTGATTATGTGATTTTAATATTATTTAATTCTTGGTAGGTCTCATGATTAGTCACTAACCTATCCTACCCTAAACTAGAAGTTAGCCACTAACCTAGAATCATTAGGGTGATGTTTTGGTCATGGGATAAAGGGTTAAATATCTAGATATTAACTTTAAGGATATTTTCCTTAAACAAATCAAAATATCTAGAACCCTTTAGGCTAAAGTCCATGCCTTAGCCATGAAGGCAAGGACACCCCCCCCATTGCTTGGCCGGCCAAGGGCACCCCCCTTGGCAGCCCACCCATGTTATAAACCCCATGGATTTATTCATGAACAAAATTACATGAAATTAAATCCACAAAATTTCCTTTTCCTTCAACCCTTGATAACTTGATCATTCTTGATCCAAATTGACTCTAGTCTCTTGCATTGGAACCCTACAACATCTAGGGAGCTAAGGGAAGCTAGAAATTCAGAATTTGGGAGCTTGGGCATCATCGAGTTGGAGATCACACAACCCCATTATCATTGTTTTTCCTTGGATTTGCACAATAGGTATTTTCTCACAAACCTAGTCAAATTCCTGTTTTTCTTTCATAAATGCATTCATATAGGAATAACAAACTGTGGGTAAAGTTTGGTGGATTGTGATGTATTTTGGTGTCCGTATCGGACACGTATCGTAGGGCTAAAATCCATGTTGGTGAAATGCCACAATGGATTCGATATGGTCAATTTGTAAAACAAATTATACAAACTAGAAGCCCTAGACTTGCTGATCACTAATCAAGTAGACTGAGCACATTATCGTGCTGTGTCCGTGTACAAACTGGACACGAACCGACCGCACGAGCCCATCGTGCATGCCCTGCTACCCGACCCTTCGTGCGCACAGCACAGGCCACTAGGACACGAAATATTTAACACAGACAAGGGGGCAATGTCTGCGAACATGCCCCCAAAGTCTCGTGTCGTGTCGTGTCGTGTCGAGTGAGAAAACTCACTCGCACTGGACACGCGCTGTCAGCGCACACGGGCGCGCGCACAACTTTGAGTGTGTCGCGTCGCATGGACACGACACTAGAGTGTCTCGTAGTGACACGGGCATGAAGCCCTATACGTGGCGCACACGTAGACACGAGCACGTGGTGCTTCGTGTCCTGTGTCGCGTGTACGACGCGTGTAACCGCATACACGACACTGTTATTCGTGCGCGTGTCAGGAATTTACCCGAGTGGTTATTTTGCGTGTTTGGACACGCGAAACTGTGTCGTGGTGTCGTGTCAGTGACCTAGGACACTAGTGTATGTGTGGGGTGTCAGTTACAACCCTTGGTTGCGAGCCTTAGCTCGTTTGGTTGCGTGTATTTCGAATTACCCCATTCGAGTGCACTGTGCACTGTCAACAGTTTGGGGATTATTTTCCAGTTTTGGAAATCGAGTTTCAAATCGATTTTCTTCATGTTTAATACATTGGACTAGTGGTATTTTAGTGTGTATATGTGTAGTACATATGTATTTGAGGGTGTGGGTCAATTTTGGGGAGAATTGGTGGTGTGTGTGTAGTTATATATATATACATATGTGTGTATATATGTATTGTGTGTGTGTGTGTTTGGGGGAGCCTTTGGTTCCAGAATTCCTGGAACCCCCCCCTGTCCTGACCCTATTCCAGACCTCTCTCCCTCTCTCTTACTGTCTCACTCTCTCTCTCATTCAGTCCCTCTCTCTCTTTTCCTTTGTCTCTCTCTCTCTATATATATAGTATATGTATGAGTTATATATATAGTATATGTATGATTTATATATATAGGTATATATATATATATATATATATATATATATATATTGATATATATGTATATTGTATTAGGTCTCTTTATGTATGTATAGTGTATTATAAGTATATTGGTTGTATTATATATGTTATTCATATATTGGGGTATATGGATATTGGGTGGTGGTTAGATAGTATATATCTATCTATATATATATATATATATATATATATATATATATATATATATATATATATATATATATATATATATATATATATATATATATATATATATATATATATGAGACTTTTAGTTATAGGTTTATATGAAAACCTAGACTATGGCCAAGGTTGTTGGCCCATGGTCTTGGGACTAACCCCATTTGACCTACAGGCCCAAAACAACAACAAATTGACCCTTGTTGACTAAGGGTTGATCAAAGTCAACCTTAGGTCAAACTTGACCTAGTTGACGTAGATTGAACTTAAATTAACCTAGAATGACTAGTTTGACATTGGTTGACCTAACTTGACTAGTAGACTAGTTTGACTAGATAATTGACCATTGTTGACCAAGTCAACTATATGTCAACCATGACCTAATTGACCTAGAAATGGTTTGGATAGACTTAAGAGGACTTGTTGACTAAGTTTGACTAAACCCTAGGCTATTAACTAGTTGGTTTAGGTTTGACCTATATATAAGTATATTATTGTGACTTGGGTTTTGTGGAAGACCTATGTAGATTAAGATATGTATGGGGTTAAGTTAGATACTTAGAGTTGAGTCATGACTTGAGATTGGAATGTGGGATTAGCTTGAATATAGGATTAAGGTTGGTATTATATATATGTATATATATGTGTGGTATACTTGTATAGGTATTGGTTATACCTTAACCTTGTGGTATTGACTTAGATAGTTGACCATTGACTTAATCACCTTGCTGACTAGTCTTTGTTTAACCCAAAACCTTAGTTGGTCTAAGTTTGACCTAGACTTGATCCAGATTGATCATGTTGACTAGTATTTGACTAGTTTGATTAGAATGTTGACCAAGAGCTGACTTTAACCTAGATTTGACTAACCTTGACTTGTTTGACCTTGTTTGACTTTATTTGACTCAGTTTGATCCCCTGTGACCTAGTATGACTTCCTGTGACCCAGTTTGACTATTGAGTTGACCAAGAGTTAACTTTTGACTAGATTGACCTAGAATCATGTAGTATGCATTGTATACTTTATTTTTACCATTGTGGATACATTGTGACTTGTATTACTCTGATTAGGAGCCATACACCTCTCCTCAGACAGTATATCCTCTTTAGACATTCAGTTATCAGGCGAGTACATTCTCTGACCGTTTCATACTTGTTCAGGCTTTACTTCTCGCTCTAGATTACTTTACTTGATGCTGTCACGTTGGTAACACGGATTGGTACTATATGGATCTTTACATGAGATGTTATCCCCCTCGGGAGCATCGGGTACTTCATGTTATGTGTGTTTCACTATCATCATGTACTCCTATGCTTCCATTATTCATGTGCACTCATGTGATCATGTACTCTCATGTTTACTGAGCCCTCATGTATACTATCATGTGCACCCTTTCATGGGCCCCATGTGATATCATGTACAATAACGTAACTTGTATAGATCCTTGTGTATTGATTGGGGTAACGGGGGAGTAGAAGTGGACATGTGAATAATTCTAAAGTAGTGTAATCATGTGCAAACTCAGTAGTGTAATCATGTATAAATTCTAGCCATTCACATGCCTATCTTGTGCTCTACATCACTAGTCACTTATAGTTCTCTATATACAGTAGATATTTCATTACAGCTATCTCTTTACAGCGTATATTTCCTTTCAGCAGTTCATGTATCTTACTCTATTGCCTGTATCGTATTTCCTAACCTGATATGCACTACGTGAGATGTATTGTGCTCGTTCCTGTCCTGATTGGACCTGTTGAAAATATTACAGAGGATGAGGATGAGGCCTGGTGTCTACCTATTTTGGAGCAGGACTAGATGATACTTATGTTGTGGACCCCCAGCAGGATCCACCTGCAGCTGAGGATGTTGTTTCAGTAGTCTAGACCAGTTTAGTCTAGACAGTCTTTTCTATATTTACTTTTATCTCACTTTCTGAGTTGTATTTTGAGATATGGAGATGTATAGACTCTTAGACTTTTTGTATTATGAGTTGACAGTTCTGGATATTATGTTGTACTAGACACTTAGACTTATTCATCTATGATACTGTTCTCTTGAGTTACTATCTATCTATCTGTCTTTCGTTCTTCTACCCTAGATGTGATTGAGATGTATATTGTTATGTCACCTCCATTCGGAGAGTATAAACTGTACAGGTACTTGGTATTGATAGATGATTGACCTAGGACAGCGTTCTACCGCCGACACTGCGGCGTAGGCTGGGCGTTGTTACGTCTCGTACCCTAACAGTGGGTGCGGGTCGTGACACGTTTTTAGTGGTGGCCCATGCAGGTCTCGAGTTTATGTAGTAGTATTCGAACTAGAGTATCACTACAGCCTGCGATAGGATTTGAGGAATAGGCTTAGAGAGAGTGGATACTCAATCACTGTTAGGATACCTTGAGAGATTTCTGGAATGACCCTTGAGAATCTCATTTGAAATTACGATTTAAACTCCTTTTTCCTTGATTGAATTTGATTTTGGAGGATTCACTGTAGAACTTTGAATCCTGGTGTTAGTTGATGATTTTGAAAATTTTGTAGTTGTTGATTTTAATTTCTTAGTGTTAGATTAATATCTTTTATTTTTTAGGGTACTCAATCACAATTATGAGAAAACTCTTATCTGTTTCTTGCCATCTAATCCTCTTGCTAATTGCCTTTCATT
The DNA here is from genome assembly GCA_029216955.1 of Iris pallida. Lineage (NCBI taxonomy): Eukaryota > Viridiplantae > Streptophyta > Magnoliopsida > Asparagales > Iridaceae > Iris > Iris pallida. Next base: position 25,207,883 of record JANAVB010020400.1, read on the forward strand.
GAAATGAACTGTCCTTTCTATTTTGTACCTTGCTTAAACTCTTTCTACCAATCTATGTGACTGTATCCCAACCCTGACTTACTCGACATTCCTTAAATCAAGACTTTATTAAGACCTTCTAACCTTGACCCTTGATTGATCGAACCCTAACTATATTCATCTAGTAGCCTATCTATCCCTAGGACTGTGTTCCTAAATTATTTACTAGATTCCTGATTAATTTTATTTCATGAGTTAAATTGATCTTCTTCAATTTTTGCATCAATTTGTCACGTCTCGAACTCCCACTTTCTATTCTAGATCATTGGACGTCCTTTACCGTGACTTAGATATTCAGAGTATAATACTAGCTGTTACCTTCCAACAAACTTCACATGTAAGACCTAGACTAGCCTACCTTTATGTAGGTATTCTATGTCCCACTAAAACCCGTCTCCTTGTACTCTATTTTCTTGATATGATTTTTTGGTCAAATGGCTAAACTATAACCTCTACCATGATACCAAATTGGTTCTTATTTCAATTAGAGATCCACCTTGGCTCAATTCTTTCGACCTGGCATGTGATGGTGTTCTGCTTGAACCCTCAAATACTTAACCTTGTACCTTACCTTGAATGCTTGACCCGATTGGTTAAGAATCTTGGACTATGTATCTTCTTTCCTCATTTCCACCCTTACTTATATCTTATGCTATAAATTTATCCTTAAGATTTACAAGCTTATCCTTTTCGAGCTTGATCATGATATATTTTATTGGGTGTACACCCACTAATATATTATCTAATCAGAACCGGCACATGATGGTCTGATCAACCTATTGCGTTTTGGTTCGCTTTTCATATATTAATCTACGTAGATAGAGACACAGTTAAACTTACCCTAGAATCTTATCCACAACAGCCTTGACAATTCTTCTTGGAATTATTTTATCACCTATGAACCTCGTATTCATATCCAGTTGGATTAAATTTAATCATGACCTGGATCTTCATCATTGGATGCTCGTGCTCATACTTGATTTCATTGATTTCCCATCTGGCCCAATCTCGATTTATCCTGAAATTGATCAACTTAGATCGTGTCAACACTAAAATCTATTTGTGATTGTTTGTGCCTAAATTTTCAATTTTCTTTTACCATTTATGGAATAGTAACTTTTAATGATTTCTTACTTACTTGTTAATGACCCATTTTTCATATAGGATGGTAGACGGCCTATAGCCTTGATGATTGTTGTTCCCTTACCTTCCCAATTAGGATACCTTAGATTGCTTGTACGTTTGATACCATAGGACAGTATTGATCTAGAATGACTAGTGCACCTAGATGAGACCACAGACTGTTCCATTTAACCTGTCCCCCTGGTACCACTATTGCATCACAAATTTCTGGTTCAATTTAGGCCATAGACCTTTCCCACTCTAAATTATGATCACCGTAGACACATTACCGTGACTTTTAAATTTGGAGCATAAGACTAGTTGTTTTCTCAAAACTGATTTCACATACATGACCTAGACATGACATACTACACCCATGACCTTAGTATCCCACTCAGGCATACCATCGTGTGGTTCATTTGCTTAGTACGATTTTCCTGACCCGAGGCTCCATCCTGATTTACCCCATGGAGTTATTTTTTTTTGGCTTCGATTTGAATTAAAAACACCTTATGACCTAAAACTGCCAGCCAATTTTTGGACATGACCCAGTATAGGTCTACTACCCATATTTTGCTTGTTGACCTTGTATGTTTCCTATGTAGTGGCTTCGTCCTTGATTGTTGGAGGTTGACCTAGAAGGAGTACGACCATCTAAATTTCGAGGACGAAATTATTTTAAGGTGGGTAGACTTGTAACACCCTGTTTTCTGAAATAGGGGATTTTTGAAAATTTATTATTTTTATTATTTATTAGTGGTATTTTAGTCATGGTATAATTTTCTGGTAATTTTAGTTAAGTTAAACCATTTCTAAAGTCATGCTAAGTCATGACTTATGACTTTGTGATTTTGGTTAGTATAACTTAGTGTAAACCCTAGTTTTCTCTAACCTAGAAGTTGCCATGACCATGAGAGCTTAGCCATAGGCTTAGAATATCAAATTAGTGGTTTTGACCAAAAGGGTATTTTGGTAATTTCTAGACTTTATTTGTGATTATGTGATTTTAATATTATTTAATTCTTTGTAGGTCTCATGATTAGTCACTAACCTATCCTACCCTAAACTAGAAGTTAGCCACTAACCTAGAATCATTAGGGTGATGTTTTGGTCATGGGATAAAGGGTTAAATATCTAGATATTAACTTTAAGGATATTTTCCTTAAACAAATCAAAATATCTAGAACCCTTTAGGCTAAAGTCCATGCCTTAGCCATGAAGGAAGGCAAGGACAACCCCCCCCCCCCATGCTTGGCCGGCCAAGGGCACCCCCCTTGGCAGCCCACCCATGTTATAAACCCCATGGATTTATTCATGAACAAAATTACATGAAATTAAATCCACAAAATTCCCTTTTCCTTCAACCCTTGATAACTTGATCATTCTTGATCCAAATTGACTCTAGTCTCTTGCATTGGAACCCTACAATATCTAGGGAGCTAAGAGAAGCTAGAAATTCAGAATTTGGGAGCTTGGGCATCATCGAGTTGGAGATCACACAACCCCATTATCATTGTTTTTCCTTGGATTTGCACAATAGGTATTTTCTCACAAACCTAGTCAAATTCCTGTTTTTCTTTCATAAATGCATTCATATAGGAATAACAATACTGTGGGTAAAGTTTGGTGGGATTGTGATGTGTTTTGGTGTCCGTATCGGACACGTATCGTAGGGCTAAAATCCTTGTTTGGTGAAATGCCACAATGGATTCGATATGGTCGATTTGTGAAACAAATTATACAAGCTAGAAGCCCTAGACTTGCTGATCACTAATCAAGTAGACTGAGCACATTATCGTGCTGTGTCCGTGTACAAACTGGACACGAACCGACCGCACGAGCCCATCGTGCATGCCCTGCTACCCGACCCTTCGTGCGCATAGCACAGGCCAGTAGGACACAAAATATTTGACATAGACAAGGGGGCAATGTCTGCGAACATGCCCCCAAAGTCTCGTGTCGTGTCGTGTCGTGTCGAGTGAGAAAACTCACTCGCACTGGACACGCGCTGTCAGCGCACACGCGCACGCGCACAACTTTGAGTGTGTCGTGTCGCATGGACACGACACTAGAGTGTCTCGTAGTGACACGGACATGAAGCCCTATACGTGGCGCACACGTAGACACGAGCACGTGGTGCTTCGTGTCCTGTGTCGCGTGTACGACGCGTGTAACCGCGTGCACGACACTGTTATTCGTACGCGTGTCAGGAATTTACCCGAGTGGTTGTTTTGCGTGTTTGGACACGCAAAACTGTGTCGTGGTGTCGTGTCAGTGACCTAGGACACTAGTGTATGTGTGGGGTGTCAGTTACCAACCCTTGGTTGCGAGCCTTAGCTCGTTTGGTTGCGTGTATTTCGAATTACCCCATTCGAGTGCACGGTACACTGTCAACAGTTTTGGGGATTATTTTCCAGTTTTGGAAATCGAGTTTCAAATCGATTTTCTTCATGTTTAATACATTGGACTAGTGTATTTTAGTGTGTATATGTGTAGTACATATGTATTTGAGGGTGTGGGTCGATTTTGGGGAGAATTGGTGGTGTGTGTGTAGTTATATATATATACATATGTGTGTATATATGTATTGTGTGTGTGTGTTTGGGGGAGCCTTTGGTTCCAGAATTCCTGGAACCCCCCCTGTCCTGACCCTATTCCAGACCTCTCTCCCTCTCTCTCACTGTCTCACTCTCTCTCTCATTCAGTCTCTCTCTCTCTCTTTCCCTTTGTCTCTCTCTATATATATATATAGTATATGTATGAGTTATATATATAGGTATATATATATATATATATATATATATATATATATATATATATATTGATATATATGTATATTGTATTAGGTCTCTTTATGTATGTATAGTGTATTATAAGTATATGGGTTGTATTATATATGTTATTCATATATTGGGTATATGGATATTGGGTGGTGGTTAGATAGTGTATATCTATATATATAGATATATATATATATATATATATATATATATATATATATATATATATATGAGACTTTTAGTTATAGGTTTATATGAAAACCTAGACTATGGCCAAGGTTATTGGCCCATGGTCTTGGGACTAACCCCATTTGACCTACAGGCCCAAAACAACAACAAATTGACCCTTGTTGACTAAGGGTTGATCAAAGTCAACCTTAGGTCAAACTTGACCTAGTTGACCTAGATTGAACTTAAATTAACCTAGAATGACTAGTTTGACATTGGTTGACCTAACTTGACTAGTAGACTAGTTTGACTAGATAATTGACCATTGTTGACCAAGTCAACTATAGGTCAACCATGACCTAATTGACCTAGAAATGGTTTGGATAGACTTAACAGGACTTGTTGACTAAGTTTGACTAAACCCTAGGCTATTAACTAGTTGGTTTAGGTTTGACCTATATATAAGTATATTATTGTGACTTGGGTTTTGTGGAAGACCTATGTAGATTAAGATATGTATAGGGTTAAGTTAGATACTTAGAGTTGAGTCATGACTTGAGATTGAAATGTGGGATTAGCTTGAATATAGGATTAAGGTTGGTATTATATATATGTATATATATGTGTGGTATACTTGTATAGGTATTGGTTATACCTTAACCTTGTGGTATTGACTTAGATAGTTGACCATTGACTTAATCACCTTGCTGACTAGTCTTTGTTTAACCCAAAACCTTAGTTGGTCTAAGTTTGACCTAGACTTGATCCAGATTGATCATGTTGACTAGTATTTGACTAGTTTGATTAGAATGTTGACCAAGAGCTGACTTTAACCTAGATTTGACTAACCTTGACTTGTTTGACCTTGTTTGACTTTATTTGACTCAGTTTGATCCCCTGTGACCTAGTATGACTTCCTGTGACCCAGTTTGACTATTGAGTTGACCAAGAGTTGACTTTTGACCAGATTGACCTAGAATCATGTAGTATGCATTGTATACTTTATTTTTACCATTGTGGATACATTGTGACTTGTATTACTCTGATTAGGAGCCATACACCTCTCCTCAGACAGTATATCCTCTTCAGACATTCAGTTATCAGGCGAGTACATTCTCTGACCGTTTCATACTTGTTCAGGCTTTACTTCTCGCTCTAGATTACTTTACTTGATGCTGTCACGTTGGTAACACGGATTGGTACTATATGGATCTTTACATGAGATGTTATCCCCCTCGGGAGCATCGGGTACTTCATGTTATGTGTGTTTCACTATCATCATGTACTCCTATGCTTCCATTATTCATGTGCACTCATGTGATCATGTACTCTCATATTTACTGAGCCCTCATGTATACTATCATGTGCACCCTTTCATGGGCCCCATGTGATATCATGTACAATAACGTAACTTGTATAGATCCTTGTGTATTGATTGGGGTAACGGGGGAGTAGAAGTGGACATGTGAATAATTCCAAAGTAGTGTAATCATGTGCAAACTCAGTAGTGTAATCATGTATAAATTCTAGCCATTTACATGCCTATCTTGTGCTCTACATCACTAGTCACTTATAGTTCTCTATATACAGTAGATATTTCATTACAGCTATCTCTTTTACAGCGTATATTTCCTTTCAGCAGTTCATGTATCTTACTCTATTGCCTGTATCGTATTTCCTAACCTGATATGCACTACGTGAGATGTATTGTGCTCGTTCCTGTCCTGATTGGACCTGTTGAAAATATTACAGAGGATGAGGATGAGGCCTGGTGTCTACCTATTTTGGAGCAGGACTAGATGATACTTATGTTGTGGACCCCCAGCAGGATCCACCTGCAGCTGAGGATGTTGTTTCAGTAGTCTAGACCAGTTTAGTCTAGACAGTCTTTTCTATATTTACTTTTGTCTCACTTTCTGAGTTGTATTTTGAGATGTGGAGATGTATAGACTCTTAGACTTTTTGTATTATGAGTTGACAGTTCTGGATATTATGTTGTACTAGACACTTAGACTTATTCATCTGTGATACTGTTCTCTTGAGTTACTATCTATCTATCTGTCTTTCGTTCTTCTACCCTAGATGTGATTGAGATGTATATTGTTATGTCACCTCCATTCGGAGAGTATAAACTGTACAGGTACTTGGTATTGATAGATGATTGACCTAGGACAGCGTTCTACCGCCGACACTGCGGCGTAGGCTGGGCGTTGTTACGTCTCGTACCCTAACAGTGGGTGCGGGTCGTGACATTTGTTAATCATGTTACAGCCCGTAGGCAGACAGTAAGTAAAGGTGCATCGAGCTAAAAGGTGCTCGTCGGCTAAATGCCTCAAAAGAATAAATTTACAATGCAGTGGGTGAAACAAAATAGAAAACCCACTCGTAGCCTGGGTTCCTTCTAGTCGCCACCATCGGGCTGGAGGTGCGGTAGATCCTCGGGTGCTGCTCCGAAATCTGGCCACACAAAACCAGCTAGGTCAACCCCAGAAAGAGCAAGTGCCACAAAGGAGGCCACGAAATAAAGACAAAAGCCAGCATATCAGAACATAAGAAAATAGAAGAAGTACAAGTAATAAAAGTACAGCAGGACAATAAGCGACTAGGGACATGGAACCATTCCGGGAGCCAGATTACAACCCGTAAACCAAACAAAGATCGGGGTTGTAACCCTTCGCCTGAATAGCACTTGTCTCTATCCATTTATTGTTAAAGCTAAGTAAAACAAACATGCTAGAGAGGAACCAGGTACTGGGAGTAGACAAGACTTAGACAGGGCTAGACAATATCCATTCACAAGCAGCCAAGCAATTACTACGGCTTACTACTTTAACTAACTAGGGTTATCACATGCCTAATTACTAACAAGATGTAATGAGAATTTCCCAGTCCCAAGCCCTGCAGACTATCCAGTTATCCTTTCGCGGGTTGAGAGTATGGTTGGGTACATCGTCCAGGAAACGATATACCTTAGGTGACTTAGAGGTGCAACACATGACAGTGTACTAGAAATGTGCTCTACTCGTCGGCAAGCTACAAGTCCATTAAAAGCGCCCAGATAACGAGATTGCTCGTGACCGGAAATTCTCTATGTTCTAGTTTGATCTAATCATTAGCCTAATCTATTTTAGTATGAGTCCCTGGCCGTGGTACCCAGGGAGTCACGTCCTAGACATGATGCAAGACAGGATAAGTAGATTGTACAAGGCAAGCAAGAAGGAACACCTACGGTGTCAGAGCTGATTATACAAGTCAAGTTAGCTATCGCAACGGCATCAAGCCAAGTCAAGTTACAAGTCAAGTACAAGTCAAGAGTGCGCCGCCACGGGCCACTATCGAGTTATCAGGTTACAAGTCAAGAGTGCACCCCATCGGGTCACTACCAAGAAGATCAGAAGTACTAGGATCATAAATCACAGAAATCACGAAAACCATACTAGTCATAGCAAACACTGAAAATCGTGTCAGGACGTGTTGGGTCAAGATAGTCGTGCTGTGTGGAACAAGATCTCAAAATCCAATCCACAAAAGAGAAGCCAAGCTTAAAGAAAATAAAACCAATCTCCATGGTCAAATAGACTGTGCAAGAGATCAGGTTGCGCAAGGGAATGGACTGCGCTAGGGTCAGGTTGCGCTGAAGCCAAGTGAGCTGGGAGCAAACTACGCAGGGGTGAGCTGCGCAGAGGTCGGCTTGCGCTGGGTCGGAGGGCGCTGAGCTGGGTGGCGCTGGAGTCGAACTGCGCTAGGTACCAAGTGCACTGGATCAAAGGGCGCTGAGTCAAGTTGTGCCGAAGCGAAGTGCGCGGGGTGCGAACTGCACAGGGTTCAAGTGCGCAGAGTCAGGTTGCGCTGGGAATGAGCTGTGTTGAGGATGGATTGTGCAGGGGTTCGATTGCGCTGGATCCAAACGCGCTGGGTCGGCTTGCGCTGGAGACTGAGTAAGGGTGCGCAGTTCAGCCCAGGGGGCCGAGCGCGGGTCAGCCCAGCGCTAAGAAGCGCTGGCCGGGAAGATGGTTGTGCGGTTCACCAAAGGGCGAGCTGCGCAGTCAGCCTCGCGCTAAAGAGCGCAGGCCGAGAGGTCTTCTTCTCCAAACCGAGAGAAAACTCCAAGAACTCCAAAAGTTCCAATCTTCATATCTAGGCCAAATCAAAACCAAATCTAGATTTTCAAAGTTCTAACTTGGGTGAAATTGAATTCTCTTCCACATGGAAGTATCAAAACAAGCAAAAAATCTAAGTTTAATATATCAAAACCAAGGAAATCCGAAAATAATTAAAACTTAGATCTAGAAAAATGGAGACTCCAAATCACAAAATGCCAAGTTCTAATGTTGTTCTCCATGGCCTAATCTAGCTAATGGACAAATAAAATGTGGTGCTTATTTGGTGGCAAGGTGCACTTGTCTATGGTGTTGGTGGAGGAAGGAGGAAGAAGAAGATGGAGAAATTAATGGAAATTATGGAGGAGAAAGAAAGGTTGGTGGGAATTTAATGAGGGTGGTTGTGGTGGAATGAGGGTAGAGTATAGCTAAAGTGTTCCATTGGGTTTAAAATCAACCGAACCAGACCAACCCAACTAAAACCAAGCCGGGCCGAAACCCAAAAATACGAGAAAACCCAAAATTCCACAAGTCGAGAAAAAAATAAAAATACATGCCAAAAATCCAACTACGAGTATAAATACGAAATACGGGAAATGAGGGTGACAATACACATGTACACCTATATAAATATATTTATATACATATACACGTATACACCTATATATATTTACATATACATTTTTTTTTACATTTTTTTATATATTTACATATACATTCACATATACATATATATATATATATATATATATATATATATATATATATATATATATATATATATATATATATATATATTTATATTTATATATACGTACACATACACAATATATAATATTTATTTATATATATTCATACACATATATAATATATATATTCATATTCACATACACTTACACACATATTATATATATATATATATATATATATATATATATATATATATATATTTTTTTTTTTTTTTTATATATATATATATATATATATATATATATATATATATATATATATATATATATATATATTACATCTAAATAAACTCCATAATACCAATAACCCACTAAAATAACCCAAAGAGTCTTGGTGAACATATCTGGCCCTAGAAAATTGTACCAATATTCTAAAACTCTATTTAAATATTAATAATACCCATTTGTATAAATAACCCAATATTTAGAAATATCATTAAGTCCACCCAAAAAGCTAGAAAATATTTGTACGAACCTAAAAGTATGTCTACATAGGCTTGGGCTTGGTTTGGGTCCAATCTGGACTAGTTTGGTACAACCGGGTTCCCTAAAACTCAATAATATAATAAATAAATAAATAAATCTTCGGTAAGGTTAAGTCGTAACTTGGCCTGATTTTCCTAGTTGGGACATCACTATAGCTCGACCTTCCCTACTAGGGCTAATACACTAGTCAAAGTACGTCATTACACTATCCGTACCACGATTTCTAGTCGTCTAATACTCCAAAACTCTACCATGGCTAAAGGCATCTACCGTAATAATTAATTAAAATAATTATTTATAAAAATATAAAAATCACCATTCAAATCAATTAAATAATAAAATAAAAATATTTCAAAATTTTCGGGAAGAGGGGTTACAACTAAATAGCGTTTTCCTTGATTTAATGATTTTCCAGCAATTTTCTGACTTGATGATGAAGAGGGGGCCACTAAACAGTGTTTTTCTTTACGTTGCGCTAATGCAGAGATGTGCGCAGGTTGCGCCAGAGTATGAACATGCACAGGTTGTGCTAGGGAAGAAAAGGCCAAAGGGCGCTTTCCTTTGTTTTGTCCAGCAGAGGTTCTGGACATATTTTTCTCCGAGTTCAGAACAGGAGGAGCAGAGGGAGTAGCCAAAAGGCTGTTTCCCTTAGGTTGTGCCATGGCAGGAATGTGCGCAGGTTACGCCAGAATAGGAACAGGCATAGGTTGCGCCACTTGAGAAAAGGCCAAAGGATGATTTTCTTTGTTTTGGATAGTAGTGTACCGAGACGAAGTCTCCTTCGATTTCAGGATTGAAGAAGTGGAGGGGTTAGCCAAAAGGCTGTTTTCCTTAGGTTGTGCCAGGGCAGTGATGGGTGCAAGTTGCACAGAGGCAGCAGGTTGTGCCATCGAGGACATAGGAGTCCAAACAGAGCACATTTTACTCTTAACAGTGGCAGTAATGCGCTTGGCACCCCTAGCATTGATCATGGCCTCGTAGGCTGTCTGATCGACTTGAACGACCAGGGCCTTCTGCGTCTTGCCGATCGACGCGGTATCACATTGAGTTGTCACTTTCTCGTCGGAGGAGAAAGTCGTCCCCAAGCAGATTCACCATTTTGTTTGCAAAAACAAAAAAGTTTTTTATTACAAACTGAGAAAAAGAGTACAAGAATACTATTAATTTCTGGAGAAGTACAACTGTAGGAATCTGATCAGAAGACGATCACTTTCTCCCTTGGACGATGTGATATCGAAGACACGAGCCTCTGGTGGATTCAACAGCACTTTAGCAGGAGATTATGATCATTCGTGATCCCTTGATATTGATTTGAAACTCTATTTATAGAGTTCTTGAAATAACTGTTTAGCAGTTATTCTGGGTTGCGCGCCTCATGTTCACTTACGTGAGCGGTTACACCAACTGTTGTAGATGTGTGGCATCGTTTGATTAAGATGTGCGTGGTCGTGGGCAGTGTAGTGGGCACGTTCTGCGAAGTTAGTGGCTTTCATGCTACGTCACTCTGTTCTGAACACTGTTTGATCACCTTGTACGAGCTTCATCAGGTTGTGCGTGGGCGCAATGTAACAACCTGCGTGAGCAGTTGCACCAACTGCTGTGGACATGTGGCATTATTTGATTGAGATGTGCGTGGTCGTGGGCAGTGTAGTGGGCACGTTCTGCGAAGTTGGTGGCTTGCGCACTACGTCACTCTGCTAAAAAGTTAATCGGGTAGTGCCAACTAGCCAGGTTGCGCATGGACACAACTCAACAACTGGCACCTTTGACTAGGTCTTCTGTGCTGTACTGATTAATTCTCGCACCACATAATGACTTGCACGAACCAGCTGTCAGCATTAATTACATGCTGACAAAATCTTCTCGAGCACCGCGTTGTACGAAATTCGAATGGATTTTCTTTAATATCCGTGTTGTCAGTTATCATGTAATGATGATGTCGTTACAGCTTCTCGAGAAAGCACACCACGTAGTGCTCGCGCAACCTGTCTCCTGCACAACCTGATGCTGTGCAACTAGATGGTCTGGCGCAACATAATGATTTGGCACCACCTGATGATCGCACACTTTAATGGGTGGCACAACTTAATTTTTAGCCTCTACAATAGTGATCGTGCATGTTTTCGTCTCATTTTGCTTAGCATGCAATCGTTAGAAATATGCATAACCAACCATACAATTAACACAACCAACCAACCAAACTTAGACATATACATAAGGATGGCAGGCCCTGCGCCTGCACCCAATTCTAATCTTAGCCCACCGGCCCTATCTATATGAAGGTCACGGTGTTTCACATTGTAATGGACTTGGCATCTTCATGTGTAAGCCTATGGTCGCTCCAGTACGGTTTGCTAGCCCATTATCTGAAGGATCCCAAACTTACTGATATCATAGCTTATCACAACACTGGCCAGTGGCAACCCGTCCTAATGAAGTACACCATAAATACCAAATATAATTCCTTCCTAGGCTGAACGGTCCCGGTGCCCGGTCGTAACCGTTCGAGGGAAGCCACACCCATGCACGGGCCATCCGAGTCCGTTGACCATGTAATACGTACAAGCAAACAAGTCATATCATTCCAACCAATCTCACGTTCCATAAACATATTTTATCATCTCTACCTCAAGTTTCATCGACATTATGCCCCAACACATCCGTATTGATGCACGACGCCCAACAGCTTAGACTTCTCGTATCTTATACCCAACGCGTTCCATTCATAAGTTATTTACATAACAGCAGTTCCGTAGCAATTGTGCCACAACTGCATACCTCGATGTGCGAAGTATATCTTTCAATGTTACGACAGGTTCCACGGCATTGCACCACAACTTGCCACATTTCGCTTACTTATTCATTTCGTAGCTTTCGTGTGCAAAGGCACGCTTAACGCCATAATCAGTTTTCTAGACTTAATGTTCAATGTTCTCGGAGTCGTGTACGTGATACACATCTCGATATTATATTTCAATGTTCTACCATAACCGCCCTACTGCGACTCATACACTTGATGTACGTCACTTCAATTGTTCAATGTTCTATCTTAATGTTCGACACTCACTAAGACCATTAATCGTTCGAGCCACGCTTGCTAACTCAATAGCCACAATCACATACAAGGGTTATAATCTTATTAGACATGAAGGAGTAGGGAGGTAGAGTCAAGAATCCGTCCACCTTAAGTCGATACGTCTTGTCGTCTCACCGAGCTGATGCGGCTCGATTCCATAACTTGGTTGCACGGCTAACTCTTCTGACTTAGCCATTCCATTGAGCTACTCGATTGATTCGGCCTATCATGCCCATGTCTCAGTCTGTTGCAAGGCGAGGTTTTGGTTTTGCGGACACTTTAGTAAATAAGGCAAAATGTTGACCCATTATGATTAAGCGTAAAAGCGTAGCCTACACACCGGATCAATCGAAGTCAATTCTTTGTTCAAATCAGACTTATGCTTTGCATCAATTCGCATTGATACTTCATCGGTCAACACAACTCTTCGAGTCAACGATTCATCGTAATGCACCGTACGGAACGGAACATTACAGAGCGAGCAGCTTACGAACGACTTGCCTTATTTACAGCCCTAACTCCAAATAGGGATTGCAATCGGATCGCTATCAGGTCGGATTAACGTGGTTGTTGTTCAGCTTAAACCCGACCTGTTTAACCGATAAAATACATAACCAAATTATAAATGTAACAATAAATATAATAGTAAATAAATAAATAAAAGCAAAGACATACAATACAATTATAAATGTAATAAATGTGTGTGGAAAATAGGAGGAGATATGTTGTTCTCAAATGGGTGTTACAATCATGTCCTCCCTTCTATACATGCAACTTTTAAATTTTTTATTTAAATAATTAAATAATTATTAATATAAAAAGTTGCATATATAAGAGATGAGACATGATTGGGACATCCATTGTGTCAGATCAATTTCGGTGGAAAAATCTACTACTAAATTCTAAGAGCATCTATAACCCTATTGTGAGTTTAGAAAAAATGGTTGCAACATAGGAATGACAAGCTTCTATTTCAAAAATCATTCTCCAATGCAAATGTAGAACAAATTTTGAAGTTGACATGGCAAGGACAATGTGAAGTTGGTTGTCTAGATCTAAACAATGCACTTCACAATAAGAGCATCTCCAACCCTATTGTCTTATTGTGTTGTGATTCTTAGGTGGCATGGGACACAAGACAATGTCTTCTATAGGTGGCAATTAAGATTACATTCACAAAATACAATGAGTTTGAAAAGTCTTCTCCAATGCAAAAGTAATGAGAAGACAATACAAAGTATTTTTTTTACAACTTTCAAGACTTCTACTCTTCTTATTTTTTTATAAATATTTTTCTTCATAATTGATGATGTGGACATAAAGTCATTGTGAAGTACATTGTCTAGATCTAGACAACCAATTTCACATTGTCCTTGCCATATTATTGTCATGTCAACTTCATGATTTATTCTACATTTGCATTGGAGAAGGATTTTTGAAATGAAAGTTTGTCATTCCTATGTGGCAACCGTTTTTTTTTTCTAAAGAGTTTGGAAAAAATGGTTGTCTAGATCTAGACAATGCACTTCACAATGACTTTGTCTCCACATCATCAATTATGAATATAAATATTTATAAAAAAAAATGAAGAAGTGGAGGAGTTGTCTTGGAAGTTGGAAAAAATACTTTTTATTATCTTCTCAATACTTTTGCATTGGAGAACACTTTTTTATCTCATTGTCTTGTGTAAATATCATCTTGCCACATAGGAAAGACATTGTCTTGTGCCTCATGCCACATAGGAATCACAACACAAAACAAGACAATATGGTTGGAGATTCTCTAACTTTGTCTCCACATCATCAATTATGAATAAAAATATTTATAAAAAAATAAAGAAGTGGAGGAGTTGTCTTGGAAGTTAGAAAAAATACTTTTTATTGTGTTATCAAACTTTTGCATTGGAGAACACTTTTTTTATCTCATTTTCTTGTGTGAATATCATCTTGCCACATAGAAAAATATTGTCTTGTGTCTCCTTTCACATAGAAATCACAGCACAAAACAAGACAATAGGGTTGGAGATGCTCTAAGATTGGCGAAGGAGGTGGATAGGGATATGTAGCGTCTATGATAGGTCCTTATATTTGCCTAATTATTAATTATTATTATTTTACTTTTTCTTTGTCTAAATTATAAACTTTTTCAATCTCAAATTTTTAAATAGGTAACTTGCAACCGCCTCGTGCCTAAGGTGCTATGTCGGCAGTGCCGGACTTTAGATTTTGGGGCCTGAGGCAAAATCTAGAAGTGGTACCCCCAAAGCTTAATGTTCATATTATATTGTTTTTTGCTCCAGCCAATTATTTTCTTATAGGAGGCATGTTTGCTTCTCTAGTTTATTAGTGCTATGCAAACAATTTTTTTTAATTACCAAATTAGTTTTATTATAGGAGGCATGATTGCTTCTCTAATATAATTTGCAACATATCATATTTCCAAATGAATAATCTAGACACGAACACTATGCAATCAAATGATATTATCATAACTTTCCAACAAACTATAATAACTAATGACAAATAAACAATCAACAACAAACATAAAAATATTTTCTTTCTTATTTTCTCTATTAGTTGATTTCAATCTCAATTGGATTAACTATGCCATCAAATGGCAAGAACATGTTTCTCAAATAAATTAGTCAAATACAAGTAAAGAAAATCAATAACAATTTTTAGGCAACAACATATTTTCTCCAGTAAATTATAATTTATAAGTCCATTGCAATTTTAGACTTCACTTACATGTGATTGTAAAATATATATGAGACTTTATAGATAATGTAAGTGACTCCTCAAAATGTAATGTGACAACGAGAAGACATCATTGACACAACAATTAAGAAATAGACCAAAATATGAGTGCATCAAACAAAATCTAAAAATTATCAATAATTTATATTATTATAAATAAATAAAAATCAAAGTCTTACCTATGGAAACATGTGGAAAGGGAGGGACTGACTGATACGTGTCTTCTAAAAAGAATTATTCTACAGTCGACCATAAAGTCCCTCTCTAAAAATTTTTACAATTCTAAAAAACAACTCAGTCGGCGGCCTCAAGACTCTCTTCTAATATTTGTCTTTTCAAATCCAGGCCTTTTTAGTATCATGTGGACATGATACCACTTTGTCTCTTTAGTGCAAATATTATAACTATAAGTCCACATGATACTTACTACTTGTCCCTTCAGTCAGCGAACCTTTTTAGTTGTTATAGTCACAACAAGCCCTCTAAAATTTTAAGTCCGGACCTTTTAGTTGGACCTATATACACTAAATTATTTTTTTGGTGCCCTCCAAAATATTTGGGCCTGAGGCAACTGCCTCACGGGCCTCATATTAAGTCTGGGCCTGTATGTCGGTCACGATAATTTTGGGCTCAAAGAGCATAACCTAACCTAATGTGTTAAATATGTTAAGCACGACGAGATGATACAAATAGTTCAAGCCCAAACTAAATATTTGGTTGGCCAATACTTCATATATATTGTGGTTATATTTTTAGGTAAATGTTAATGGTACTACAATAATTACTAGGAGTCAATACATTTTTGACATTTATAGATCTTTCAAAATTTTAACAATTTTAGAATTTTGTTAGCCCTAAAAAAACTCATGTGCATATATAGGATTGTCAAAATCATATAAAATTAGGAATGCCAAAATTTTGGCAATCCTAAAATAGTAAGAACTGCATAAAAAATTGACAGTTCTCAATATATACAGAAAAATATATGTCCATAATAAAATTTTTAGTACCCTTAACATTTATTTATTTCTACTGCTAGAGAAAATTTACTTTATATACATATATAATATTGTCACATGATTGGCTTACGTGTATGCTAGTAGAAGAATTTCATTTCAAAATCTTGAGGGATTTGATTGCCCCCTCCCCACGCTTGCAACCACATTTTTATTAGGAAAATTTTGACTTTCATCTCAATTATTAATATAAATTTGCACTTACATTCCATTTGTTTAATTTTATTAAATTTATATTTCACTTTTTGTCGTAAAAATATTCATTTTATTGCGAAAAATATTAGTTTTATCAAAAAAATTATTTTTTGTGACAAAAAATTGAATATAAGTATAATAAAGCTAAAAAATGAGATGCAAGTACAAATTTATATTGGGATGAAAGTAAAAAAAAATCTCTTTTTTTTAAACATGCTCGTATCTTGAAGAAGAAAAAAACAGAAATTTTCATATAAAAGGAGGATTTTACTTAAATTTGCAGCATAGAGAATTTTTTTTGAGAAATTATACGAAGGAGGACAACTCGCCAACTTCAATGGCGAGTGCCAACCTCCACAGCGAGAGGACAACTCGCCAACAGCAATGGCGGGAGTTGTCCTTGCCAAATCAGTGGGGACATGTCTGGTTAGGAGAAAGTAGGTTGGAAGTGAAGGAAAATTTCAAAAACAGTTGAACTCCAAATAGTTCTGCTGTTTGGTTAGGACAGTATAAAAAGTGTTTTTTCATTGATTAGACACTAGACAGAGTTCCTGTCCCCTAAATTTTTTTGCTCTTTTGACACCCACTTTTTTTTTTTTTTTTTTTTTTTCTGAAGGAACTCCTATGTGAAGTCCGGAGGGAGGAAGAGACCGGAAGGGTCTCCAGGAAACATCGAAATTTTTGTTGGGAGAGTATGCTAGTGTTTATGCTCCTTTTTTTTTTTTTTTTGGTTGGGAGAGTATGCTAGTGTTTATGCTTTTGGATTGAAGTGTTTTAGAAAACTGATTTTTTTTTTCTTTTTTTTTTTGTATATAAACAAAAAATAGCAAGTAGGATAATTACAAAGTAGATGTGCACACAAATTAACAAAGTTGCTATAACCAACTATTTGTGTTAAATATTTAATTTTCTAAATAAAAAGTTACGAAAATTTATTTTTTAATTAATATTAAGTAATTATATGACAACTAAAATAGCAATAATTAATAGATAATTATGATAGTTAACGCATTTTTTGTCTACTTATGCTAATTAATTTAATTATGATAATGTATTTTTTCGTTTAGTTTTGGTAATTAATTTAATTATTGATTACCATATCTCCAAACCAAACATCCACTTTCAACAACCATCCAAACAACCGAACTCTTTTTTTTTCTTCTACTTTCAACAACCATCCAAACAACGAACTCATTTTTCTTTCACTTGCAGGAGACAAAAAGTACTATATCCAAGGGGCTGTTTGGTTGCACGAAAGTGTATAAAAGTGCGAAAGTGGAAAATAAAATTTACGTACGCCGTACGCATAAATTTTGAGTTTCCAAAAGTTGTTTTGTTGATGGAATTGAAAAATATGAAAGTGGAGGAATAAGGAGTTTCGTTGTTTGGATGGTTGTTGAAAGTGGAAAAAAAAAAGTTCCGTTGTTTGGATGGTTGTTGAAAGTGGATGCTGGTTGGAGATATATTAAACGTAGGTATGGTTACCCCTATTTTTTTCTTTCCAACTAATTTTCATTGAATTAGTAAATATATTTTCATCTTCCACACAAATAATTGACAACGTTACAAAATATTTATTTGCTAAAATATCCCTAACAAATATGATAATATTTTTACAATAATTAATTTACTCCACAGAAAACATAACAGTCAAAATTAATTAGTTTGTTGGTTAGAGATGTTACAATATTAATTCT
This sequence comes from Iris pallida, assembly GCA_029216955.1. Lineage (NCBI taxonomy): Eukaryota > Viridiplantae > Streptophyta > Magnoliopsida > Asparagales > Iridaceae > Iris > Iris pallida. The sequence goes on from JANAVB010020400.1 coordinate 25,226,067, forward strand.
ATCAAATAATTATTGATTGTTAGGAAATAATTAATAATTATTGATTATTTTAATTGTCATATAATTTATGAATGTAATTTTCCTAAAAGAAGGAAAGAAATATCATAAGTGAAAAAAATTATATTGAAGACAAATTTCATTGAAAATTAATAAATGTAATATTCTTACAAAATTTACTTTACTCCAATATAATCCAATGATTTTTTTGTCTGAAGTAACACATGTTTACAATCTGCACACATAAGATACAAAATTACTTTACTCAAATCTTATTACCGGAAGTCTCCAAATTTTCTGTTTACAAACAAGCAGCAGCAAGAGAAACATGCTTGACATCATCTTGATTCTTCAAGGCAATTAATAATGCAACCATCTTGATTCTCCAACAATAGCAGCAAGATAAATTTTCTGTTTACAAACAAGTCTCCAAATTTTCGCATAACAAACCAGTCTAAGTCTATCCACATGATCAAGCATATTAATGTAATAATAATAATAATAATAATAATAATAAAATCTTAATATATGAAAAATTGGGCTCAGAGATTTGTGTACATGGTTCATATAACATCGTACCAATGCTGCAAAAGTTACTGATACTAAAACCATACACTGACAAAAACACTCAAAAGTATGCAAAAACTGATACTGCATACAGAAGGCAGCGTACCAAGAGTTAGCAACAATTTTCCCATAAAGCCAAGTGATACTCAAATCCAAGTGTTACTCAAAGTCCAACAAAAGTATACTCAAAGCCAGTGATACTCAAAGAGAAGTTAATACTCAAAAAACTTGGGTACTCAAAAGTAGAAGTTAATACTCAAAAGTATGCTCAAAGCCAAGTATCCATCATGAAGTGATACTCAAAGAATATGGGTACTCAAAAATTGATACCCATCTACTGTTCAAATCATTTTGCCTAATCAAAATTAGGCAACCTATTCCTCATCATAGCCCATTGAAAAACAAAATCCAAGAACATGAAACTAGGGTGATGTAATACATTCCAGTACACTCAAACATAAAGTAGAACACATAGTATAAACTCAGGATACTCAACAAACGATGCTGCCAAGTTCAAGAACTAACACTCAAAAACTGTGTTTGAAAGAATACTCAAACTGTGTTTGAAGGGATACTCAAAACAGTCAAAAGAGCAGAGCATGATCCTGACAAATGTAACCCTAAGCCATACTCAAAAGAGCAGAGCATGAAACTCAAAGCCACTGATACAAAATAAACCATTTACCCATTCAATAGATATTTCCTATCCCAATTGTACCAAATGCAATGATACTCAAAGTCGGTGATACTTAAAGAGAAGTTAAAAGTCGAAGCCATAAAAAATACAACTGAAACTAAATCCCAAAGCCAACATCAATGTCAAAAACCTGCACATGATGCTCAATAAACTGCACAAGATACCCAGGATACCCAAGTTCAAAGGTATATAAGGCTCATCATAACCCACTGAAAACCACACAGGATCAAAAGAAGTATACATAATACACAAATTAGCCATTTTTCATCATTGTCTAATACTCTCTTGCATTTTCGGTTTTGTCCTGCATTAAAGAAGTATACATAATACACAAATTAGCCGTACACAAATTAGGGAAACCATTCAGTAGACTCTCTAATCTCGGTAGGGACATCACCATTAGGTTGCTTCATGTATTGTTCTTTAATAGTACTTATAGCATAAGTACTTTTCTGAAATATCTAGATATGGTTTCGCCAGAACGGATAAAGTCAATGCCACAAACCCTATTCTTAGACTTATGTCCCAAGATGTAAAGAAAGAGTGCTAGTTTCTCCTCTACACAAACATGTCTTGTATCCTGGAAGGACCCATTGGCACTCAACATGTTTGCAAGCCTATAGAAAGGGCCACAACTCATTCTAAGATAATGGACACAGTTTTGTGGACCGGCCGATAGGATGCGATACATGTGGGCTTTCCGCCATTGCTCTCTTATCAATGATGGTTCCTTTGGAACACCTCTTTGTTCATTGTCTTCTTCCTCCAATAATGTAATTATAATTGTAATAACTGTAAGAGTTATTTGTATTTACCCCCCAATTGTTAATTATATCTCTACTTCCTCCCCCCCCCCCCCCAAATTTATTTTAATTAGTATTACCCCCTCAATCTTCGGATAAAGTGCAAAGAAACCCTCCTTAGATTTGCGTTTTTGCATTTGAAGACCCCTTGTTTAAAAATTTTTATCTTTTTATTTTTGTTCAGTTTGTACCCCTGTCGTTAATAGTCGTTAAAATACATCTAAAAATACGATTTTATCCCTCCCCCCACGCTCTCTCCCCTTCTCTTTCCGGTGGCGGGAGCTTGTCAAGCGGGGCTGACCAGAGGAGAGGGGAGGGTAGCCGGCCAGCGGAGGAAGAAGGGAGCGGGTCGAGCTGGGGGTGAGCATTCGGTTAATTCGGTTCAAATCGAACCGAAAACTGAATTGAACCGAAAATCGAATAAACAAAATCGAAACCGAACCGAATTGGCCCATAACTGAATCAAACTGGACCGAATTAAATCGGTTCAATTTTCGGTTTATTCAATTTTTTTGTTTATTTGTACTTTTTTGTTAATATATATAGTACTCAAATATACCTAAATTTATTCAGTATATATATATATATATATATATATATATATATATATATATATATATATATATATATATATATATATATATATATATATATATGAAAGCGGATCAAAAGTCCCCCTTAGAAAATTTTCTAAAAACCCCCTCACTCTAATTCGTAATTTAATGTTAATATTAATGTTAATATTAAGTTTAATGTTAATATTAATGTTAATATTAACATTAAATACTAAAATTAACATTAAATTTAACATTAAAATTAATATTAACATTAACATTAATATCAACATTAACATTAAAATTAATATAAAAATAAAAAAAATTAATATTAACATTAACATTAACATTAATATTAACATTAATATTAACATTAACATTTCAACATTAATATTACGGATTAGAGTGAGGGGGTTTTAGGGGGTTTTCTAAGGGGGGCTTTTGATCCGCTCCCTATATATATATATATATATATATATATATATATATATATATATATATATATATATATATATATGGGGCGATGATGAGTTAGCCTGTGCGATGCGGGGCATCCACAACGTCGGAGGCCTGACGATATAGGTGTCACTACCACTTTTCTAGCTTGTGGGTATTTTGGTCTTTTTTAAAAATTTTGGAATTATTTGGAATTATTAGTATTAATTATAATTATTAGAATTTTTCAGTGATTTTTAGTATAATTGATTAGGTGCCATTATTGACTTTGACTAGTGTTGACTTAGGAGACTGTCCTAGAGGCTAACCTAGGTCAGGACTATTTGGTTAGGTTATGGAACCCTAGCTTGACCTAAGTTAGTGACATTTAACTCATTAGAATTTATTAGGAGGAATTAGGATTTGATTTGAATAGAAAATAGCTTGTGGTTTCACAAGTCATGACTTGTGACTTAAGCCTTAGAGGCCCAACCCAACACTAGTGGAGCCCTAACCCTAGCCCAACAGCCCATGGCCGGCCACATGGGGATTCCCCCTCTACTTAATACCTCCTAGAAATTAGGGCTAGCCTCCGTTAGGAATATTTGCAAGTTTTAGAAAGAGGTGAGTCTCGATCTTCATTAATTCCTAGAAATTTCATTTCAATTCCTTTTCCACCCAAACCAATTGCAATAGGCTCTAAATTTAGTTTACTTGCTGTTGGTATTGAGAAAGTGCAAGACAATCCGACTAACATGTCGGTGCCAAACGGCAAAGTATAAAGTAAATAACAAAACGAGCGGGGAAGTAAGGAACCCACTCGAGTCCTCCTGCGATCATCCCTCTAGTATTGACCATCTTGGAGGTGGAAGTAAGCTGAGTCCTCGAGAACCGGCTCTAAATCTGGCCATGCAAAACCAGAGAGGTTAGACCTCTAATATCAAGTACCGCAAGGAAGCACGATATGAGGAATTTAAACCAGTAACTAAGAGAATATAATAATAGATCTCTGTTTGCTACTGGAATTCACATAACGTCATGACACTTCGAACCAACCTCCCTACCAAACAAGGACAAAAGTTGGCCCGTCATGTCTCGACACTCTGATCATCTCAGTTAGTCAACAAAGTAGGTACAGTACACAACCAAATCAATTTAAACGGACATGCAACTACTACGGCTTGCTATTGTGGGTTCCAAGTTATCTTGGAATTATGCGATAAAGGATTCCTCAGTTCTTACTATGTGCAAGCAAGGCTAGTCTACCCCGTCAATCAATTGCGCCAATCATGAATTAGACGAGTCCCAGCGGGACGCCCGTCATTAATATACAATGTACAATAAATAATATATAAGCAGATACCACTCCCTGCCCGTGTGGCAGATTTGTAGTATCTGTGGGAACCAGCCGGCCTGTCGGGCACTTAATAGTCCCAAAGAGGGCTGCCATGTAAGAACTCGAGAATCCGTTCTCTCCATGCAATCATTATTTTATTTAACTTAATAGCCTCTATGTTGAGTGAAATCCATGCCGTGGATCATGGTCATTCAGAATGAGTACTTTCGTACGGGGTACGATATGCACATCTCTACAACGATACCCGTGCGGTTAGGTTGTAGGTCTTACATAGCGTAATGCAACAATCAAAACTAGCTACAGAATAATCATGCCTTGACCATAAAGTGCACATACTGCTTTTGCAAAATAGATAAAGAAATTAAAGCCTGCATGTATCTATATGTCAATATTCGGGATCAGCCAGTCGATTGCAATAGTTCATAGTTCATATGAACGTGTCTCATTCTTTCAATTCAATAAGACGACTAGCCAGTCTCTTAGTTCCAACTAGGAACGCATGATCAATTATTAGTCAAGGTCACAATTAATATCAATTAATGTTAATTCGAGACAAGAATTAGTCAAAAGGCATCATGGGCTAGAGTTCATGCGGCCGAAAAATTATAGAAGTTTATGCGGCTGAGAATGCATATGTGGTCAGGATCTCATGCGGCCAGGAAGTGTCATGCGACCGCGGAAAACAGCAGTCAACAACATGCGACCACAAAAAATAGCATGCGCCAGGAAACAGCATGTGCCAGGAAACAGCATGCGCCAGAAACAGCATGCGCCAGAAAACAGCATGCGCCAGAAACAACATGTGCCAAGAAACAGCATGTGCCAGAAATAGCATGCGCCAGAAACAGCATGCGCCACGAAACAGCATGCGCCAGAAACAGCATGCGCCAGAAAATAGCATGCGCCAGGAAACAGCATGCGCCAGAAACAACATGCGCCAGAAAATAGCATGCACCAGGAAACAGCATGCGCTAGGAAAGAGCATGCGTCAGAAAGAGCATGCGCCAGAAATAGCATGCGTTAGAAAATAGCATACGCCAGGAAACAGCATGCGCCAGAAACAGCGTGCGCCAGAAACAGCATGCGCCAGGAAACAGCATGCGCCAGAAACAGCATGTGCCAGAAACAGCATGCGCCAGAAAACAGCATGCGTCAGGAAACAGCATGCGCCAGAAACATCATGCGCCAGAAACAGCATGCGCCAGGAAACAGCATGCGCCATGACAGCATGCGCCAGCAAACAGTATGGCAACAGCTTTTTGCCAGCAAACAACATGCGCCACGAAAAAACAGCATGCGCCAGGAACAGCATGCGCCAGCAAACAACATGGCAACAGCTTTTTGCCAGCAAATAGCATGCGCCCGGACAGCATGTACTGCTCATCTTCTCCAATCAGCCTCTAATGGCCATGAAAACCCATGAACCAAAAAGACCATAAATCACTCAAAATAAGTCGAAATCAGGACTTCCAATAGTTAAAATTGGGTAGAATCAAATTTCCTACAACATGGAACCATCAAAACTTAAAAAATAACAAAGTTACTAGATCAAAACCTAAAATTCTAAAAATATATTAAACTTAGATCTACATGAAATGAACCATGGAAATAGAAAATGCTATGTACTAAAGTATCTAAGAATCTTGAGAGGAAGACAATGGAACAACAAAAATGGGAATCCATCAAGAAGCAAGTTGGTACTTGCCTAGCCCTCTTAGGTTGGTGGGGGAGTTATGAGGAAGAAGAAGAGTAATGAGAAAAACTAATGAAGAGAGAGAAAAGGGATAAGGCTTTAAATGGAGGAGTGGTGGTAGGTGGGGAGTTGGGTTCATGTTGAACCATCCAAGGCCAAAAAATAAACCAACTCGGGCTGAACCCAAAGCAAAGCAGAAAGTAAAATACAGAAAGTAAAATGCAAAAAAATAATTAGCATAAAATTAAAGGAATTTAAATACAGAACAATACATGATAAATATTAAATAAATACATTCAAGCAGTACATGTATTTAAAATACGTATTCCGGGAACGGGAAGTGACATCTCTACCCTCCTTAGAAAAATTTCGTCCTCGGAATTTCAAATCCAAGCATGATAGAAACATCGGAGCTAAACTAATCTAAGTATAAGCAATTGAGTAAACAATCATTCTACAATGCCACTAGCAAGTAACATATCTATGTTTAACTATCGACGACACCAAGCAATTCTACTCATAAGGTGACGAGCATGAGGAGTTAAGACAATCAAGGTATACAGAAAGAGATATACCTTGTGAGTCAAACAGGTACGGATAGAGTGATCGGATGTCATCCTCACGTTCCCACGTTGACTCCCCTAAAGAGTGATGACCCCAAGCAACCCGGACAAGGCTAATTGTTCGGTCCTTGAGTATCTTCTCTCTTCGGTCCAAAATAGACACATGCCGTTCCTCGTAAGATAGGTTGGTACCAACAACCAGCTCAGAATGATCAAGGATATGGCATGGGTCCGATACATACCTACGTAACTGAGATACATGAAACACATCATGCACCTCTCATAATGAAGGTGGAAGGGATAAACGATAAGCAACATCGCCTATCCGATCAAGGATAATAAATGGGCCCACGTACCGCGGACTCAACTTCCCTGCGAACGCCAAATCTAATGACCCCACGGGTAGGTGAGATCCGTAAGAACACGTGGTCCCCAACGAAAAACTCTAGCGGCCTACGATGCTGGTCCGCCCAATGACGATGTCGATCCTGCGTAACTTGAAGTCGCTCTCTAACTTCCTTGACCACTTCAACTGTCTGGACAATCATTTCCGGGCCTAACATCTTCCTCTCTCCGATATTATCCCATGCCAGTGGCGACCTACACTTCTTACCATATAGTTCTTCAAATGGCGCCATCTGGATACTGGCTTGATAACTGTTGTTGTATGAGAATTCGACTAAGTGTAGGTGGCTCTCCCAAGATCCTCCAAAATCCAGAGTGCAAGCTCGCAACATATCCTCTAAAGTCTGAATTGTTCTTTCTGATTGCCCGTCCGTCTGTGGATGGTAAGCCGTGCTAAATCTTAACTTGGTACCCAGGCTATGATGTAAGCTCTTCCAGAAATATGATGTAAAACGGGTATCTCTGTCTGACACAATACTGACAGGGACTCCATGCTGCCTGACTATCTGTTATATATACAACTCTGCTAACTTTTCTGTAGATTGCCCTACTCTGAAAGGAAGAAAGTGTGCCACCTTCGTAAGCCGATCTACTATCATCCAAATAGCATATTTACCACTTGGTAATCTCGGTAAACCGGTCACAAAGTCTATTGTAATATGTTCCCATTTCCATTCTGGAATAGAAAGTGGTTGTAATAATCCAGCTGGTCTCTGCTGTTCTGCCTTCACTTGCTGACATACCAAGCAACGGGAAACAAATCTAGCTATCTCCCTCTTCATTCTGTTCAACCAGAAGTGTTGTTTGATATCTTGGTACATCTTGGTCCCACCAGGGTGTATAGAATACTGAGAACGGTGAGCTTCTGCCATAACCTCCTGTCTGATATCTCCACTAGGCACACATAGACGTGATCCAAACCTAAGTGTACCATCTTCATGAATTCTTATCTCCTTCCTGAGTCCTGACTCGCATTCTACCCTAAGCTTCTGAATCCTTGGGTCCTGTGCCTGAGCTGCCTTGATCCTGTCGACGAAGTCGGATTGAACTTGTAGACTTGTTAAAACTCTTACATCACTAGGAAGTATAACTTCGATGTCCATCTCCTGAAGGTCTTCTAAGATATGCCTCTGTGTTTTCAACATAAATGTGCCGCCTCTCCTGCTAAGAGCGTCTGCTACTTTATTAGCCTTGCCTGGATGATACTGAAGCTCTACGTCATAATCCTTGATCAGCTCTAACCATCTTCTCTGCCTCATGTTCAGCTCCTTCTGAGTAAAGATATACTTCAGACTTTTGTGGTCTGTGTACATGTCCACTCGGTCACCATATAAGTAATGCCTCCATAGCTTCAAAGCAAACACTACTGCTGCCAACTCCAAGTCATGAGTTGGATAATTCTTCTCGTGGTCTCGAAGTTGCCTAGATGCGTATGCTATCACCTTCCTATGTTGCATAAGGACACATCCAAGTCCTTTACCTGACGCATCATAATATACAGTGAAACCTCCGGGCCCAACTGGCAATGTAAGAATAGGCGCTGATATCAACTTCTGCTTCAAGTCCTCAAATGATGTCTGACATTCTGTCGACCAGACGAATGGTACATCCTTTCGTGTCAAGCGGGTCATGGGTGCTGAAAGTCTTGTAAAGTCTGCTACGAATCTTCTGTAATATCTCGCTAATCCCAAGAAACTCTGTACATCAGCTATGGTCTTGGGTACTGGCCAACTCTCTACTGCTTCTACCTTCTTGGGATCCACTGCTACTCCAGCTCCTGATATGATGTGCCCCAAAAATGAAATATGGTTCGACCAAAACTCACACTTGCTGAGATTGGCATACAACTAGTTCTCTCTCAGAACCTGTAACACTTTTCGGAGGTGGTCCTCATGTTCCTCCTCACTAGCAGAGTAGACGAGAATGTCGTCAAGAAACACAACGACAAATTGATCTATGTACGGCATAAAGATGCGGTTCATCAAATCCATAAATATTGCTGGAGCATTGGTCAAACCAAACGGCATTACCAAGAATTCATAATGCCCATACTTCGACCTGAATGCTGTCTTGGGAATATCCTCCTTCCGAACCCTCACTTGATGATACCCTGAACGAAGATCTATCTTGGAGAAAACTCTAGCTTTGCTCAACTGATCAAACAAGTCGTCGATCCTGGATAGTGGGTACTTGTTCTTTACTGTCGCCGCGTTAAGCTTCCTGTAATCAATGCACAATCTGGATGACCCATCCTTTTTCCCCACAAGTACCACTGGTGCTGCCCATGGTGATATGCTAGCTTGGATGAACTTCTTCTCCTTCAGTTCCTCTATGTGCTGATATACCTTGTCCTGTTCTGAATCCGCCATTCTGTACACTCGATCTGATATCGGTTTAGTTCCAGGTACCAATTCTATGCTGAACTCAATATTCCTAACCGGTGGTAGACCTGGAAGTTCTTCGGGAAATACGTCCAGAAACTCTTCAACTACCTTCGAAACTTGAACTTCTTCCATTGCCGTCACTACTCCCGGCTCTTGTTGAGTTGCCACTGATCTGACTAAGGTGAACCGCTTCATGCCTAGAATATCAAAAGATATACTCCCTCTACGATAATCTATTGTCGCATGACTGTCTTTCAGCCAGTCCATGCCTAAGATAACGTCAAAATTTCCAACAGGAAATTCTATCAACCGGGCGGGTAAGGAATGCCCGTAAACTACAACGCTACATGCTAGAATAACTCTACTAACTCCTACGAGCCCATTACCAGTGAGTATATTTAACCTCCCTGGCAATGCCTCGAATTCCATTCCTAGCCGTGTTACAAATTGTGCATATATAAATGAGTGTGATGCTCCCGAATCAAACAATGCTACTGTGGGATATGAGGCGACGAGAATGTTACCTGCCACAACATCTTCCGATGCTAATGCCTCTTCCAAGGACAGAGTGAATGCCTGCCCTCGACCTCCTTGTTGGTTCCCATGTTGCGGCCTAGCCTGGTGCGGCTGCTGGCCCCTTCCTTGATGATGCTGGGGTGGTCTATGCTGGTGTTGCTGCATCGACGGTCCCTGCTGCCGAAACATCTGAGCTTGTGTCATGAACGGACGCTGTGCCAACGGTCTCACTGCTACCGTTGGTCCTCGATATTGTCATGTCCCTGGTGCTGGCAGAGCAGAAAATTATTGCACTGGTCCTCCTGACCTCAAATTCATGGGACAGGTGGTAACCCGATGATCTGGGCTTTCACATATCAAATACTGCCCGTTCAATGTCCGACACACATCTCTAGTGTGTCCTACCTTTCCACAATAAGTGCAGCCTGCTGGGGGTTGCTGGTTCTTCCTCTGTTGCTGTTGCTGCTGCCTTGGTGGTAGTGCTAGCCCTCGCATTGCCACATCGTGGATGCGAATGCCAAGGGATGGTGCTGTTGTTCAGGGCGCTACTCCCCCTCCTCCTTCAATCTGACTGTGGGACCTCTTATGACCTCCAGTCCTTGCTATGATCCTCTGAACGGTGATCTCATGCCTTCGGGTTGCCGTCAATACTTCATCAAAAGTCTGATAATTGTGTCCCTCTATCAATTGCAAGAGCTCAAGATGAAACCCTTGCTGGAACCTCATAGCCCTCTGGCTCTCTGTTGCTACCATCTCCGGGGAGAACCTACTCAATCTGCAGAACTCCGCTGCATAAGCATCTACCGTCTTGCCGGCCTGCTTGAGGTTGATAAACTTCTGTTGTAGCTCAAACTGTGCCACAACTCCATAGTACTTCATCTTGAATCTTGCGGTAAAATCGTCCCAAGCAACATGACGTCTGATGCCTACTTCTTCTGATTCTCACCAATCACGTGCGAGATCTTGAAGTAACAACTTCACCTGATCCACATGTTCTTCTGCCGGTACCTTAGCTGCCGTCAGAATAGCCTCAATATCCTTAAGCTATGTATCTGCTGAGATGGCATCCTCCGTGCCCTCGAAACGGCGGGGGTTGTACTTGCAAAACCTGGTTGATGCTCCTGAATCTGTTATTGCCCCTCTTTCCAATGCCGTCTGCAATCCTTGGTTGAGTAGTACGTTCTGCTCCTGCAACTGAGCGTGCATGCGCTGCTGGGCTAACATCTGATGTTGCTGAGTAGCCATCATCCCTCTTATGATCTCCAGAAGGGCCGGTGTGTCCACTTCCACTGGGGTAGGTGGAACTGTTGGTGGTGGTGGAACCTCCGGATACCGCGATTCAGCTGCTGCTTCTACTATCACTTCTTCTTGAATAGCCTCTTGGGGTAGTACTGGCCCTTGTTACTGACCAACCTGGTCAGGTTGCCCATGTTTCCCTTGTTGCTGTTGTCCAGCTCTGACAGATGCGGACGAGGTGCTCCTAAAAAGGGACAAGAGAACAATCAAACGACCGGACAGGGAAGATCAATGAAGTCAAAGGAGACTGGAATGTCAAGCTAGAGTTGAGAACAACGAATCATGAGATCAAGGGGGAACATGTATGATTGAGACATCCTATAAATCAAAACACCCCACAAGTCTGAAATCAGACCTGCATGGGCCACCACTAAAACCTTGTCATGCCCTAGAACCAGAATACTGGAGAGCGGGGGAATGACTCAGCCAGCTACGTATTACGGGTAGAGGAATATCGTATAATACGAACAATGCTGTTTAATATGACGAGGGGGTGCATACTACATGAAAGTCATACTATGGTCACTTCACATCTATTGTCTCAATCCTTCAAGCAAGAAACAGTAATAGAGAACATGTGAGATAAAGCAGTAAGGCGTCCCAAACGCTCAGTCAAAATGTTCTTGAGATTTAGCTTTACAAAATATAGCCAGATGATGTAGTAAAGTATACACAATTGTTTATCAGCTGCAGCCAGACTTAGTTATAATTATGCAATAGTAAGTGCAAGACAATCCGACTGACATGTCGGTACCAAACGGCAAAGTATAAAGTAAATAACAAAACGAGCGGGGAAGTAAGGAACCCACTCGAGTCCTCCTGCGATCATCCCTCTAGTATTGACCATCTTGGAGGTAGAAGTAAGCTGAGTCCTCGGGAACCGGCTCTAAATCTGGCCATGCAAAACCAGAGAGGTTAGACCTCTAATAGCAAGTACCGCAAGGAAGCACGATATGAGGAATTTAAACCAGTAACTAAGAGAATATAATAATTGATCTCTGCTTGCTACTGGGATTCACATAACGTCACGACACTTCGAACCAATCTCCCAACCAAACAAGGACAGAAGTTGGCCCGTCATGTCTCGACACTCTGATCATCTCAGTTAGTCAACAAAGTAGGTACAGTACACAACCAAATCAATTTAAATGGCCATGTAACTACTACGGCTTGCTATTGTGGGTTCCAAGTTATCTTGGAATTATACGATAAAGGATTCCTCAGTTCTTACTATGTGCAAGCAAGGCTAGTCTACCCAGTCAATCAATTGCGCCAATCATGAATTAGACGAGATCCAGCGGGATGCCCGTCGTTAATATACAATGTACAATAAATAATATATAAGCAGATACCACTCCCAGCTCGTGTGGCAGATTTGTAGTTGTTACGCCCCAGAACCAGAATACTGGAGAGCGGGGGCAGACATAGCCAGCTACGTATAACGGAATGGAATCCACACCGCTATACGGTCACGGCTGTCTAGATATGTGAGGGTTTCACTACAATCCATCAGTCTCTTAAGGTCATAAAATAGCCTATTGTCTCAATCTCAACCAACTAATAATAATCACAAGATATCAGATCACCAAATATACAATTGTAAGGCGTCCCAAATATTACATATCCAGATGATCATGAAGCTAGTCGTACAAAATGTAAGGACTAGCAAGAGTTTAAGTCATACATGATCAACCTCGAGTTGCCAATCATGCTTACCGCCCGTAGGCAGACAGTAAATAAAGTTGCAAACGAGCTAACACTTGCTCGGCGGCTAAACGCCTAAAAAGAATAATTTTACAATAGAGTGGAAGAGAAAAAATAAACCCACTCGTTGCCCTGGTTACGCCTGGTGACCACCGTCGGGCTGAAAAACAGGGAGATCCTTTGGTGCTGCTCCGGTATCTGGCCATACAAAACCAGCTGGGTCAGACCCCAGAAAGAGCAAGTGCCACAAAGGAGGCTTCACTTAGGAACTAAAACCAGCAAATCATTAGCATTCAACATGTAAGAAAACAATAAGTAACACAGATTGAGGTTTGTACACTACCAATGCACTTGCCCCAATCAGAGAAAATAATTAGAGAAGCATCATTGACATAAAAGAACTGGAGAATCGTGCTAACTAAAATATAGCTGGACAATATATGAAGAGAAGACGAATGTACTATTCCGGAAGCCAGGTTACAATCCTTAAACCAAACAAGGACCGAGATTGTAACCCTTCGCCTGAACAGAACTTAGTCTCTGATCATTTATTGCTAAAGGTGCCAATCATTAAGGTGAAAAGGAGAGAGTACAATGATAAAAGCGACAATGAAGAGTGCAATATGCTAGAGTGACAATAGAGTACAATCATTATAGTAATAATCTGGAGTGACAATCATTATAGTGACAATCTGGGGTGACAATTATTATAGTGACAATCTGGAGTGACAATCATTATAGTGACAATCGTTATAGTGACAATCTGGAGTGACAATCGTTCAATCATTCAGGTACAATCTTGCAATCAATCACTTCTAGACAATACTATACTGGACTAGACTCCATCCAATCAATCATGGCCAATCATTGCCTACGGCTTTCTACATTAACTAACTAGGGTTATCACAATCCTAGTTACTAGCAAGATGCAATGAGATGCTCCAAGTAGTCACAGGCCCTGCAGCTATCCAGGTTATCCAGGCAATCATTATAGTGACAATTCAGAGAGTACAATGCATTAGAGTGACAATAGAGTTTAATTATTTAAGTGACAATCAAGAGTGCCCCACATGACAGTGGGCTGGAAATGTGCCCTACTCGTCGGCAAGCTACAAGTCCAAACATTTGCGGCCGGGATAACGGGATCGCTTGTAACTGGGGAACATCTCTTCATGTCTAATGAATTATACTAGTCATTAACCTTAGTCCATTTCAGTAGGTACTCCTGACCGTGGTACTCAGGAGTCCCCTCCTAGACATGATGCAAGACAGGACTGGATTATTTGTACAAGCACAATCGCCCACGGTGTCTGGATTAATTATACAAGTCATGTCATGTCAGGTAGCCGTCGCAACAGCTATTCGAGAAATCATGTCAGGTTATCATGTCAGGTATACTTTGTCAGGAGTGAGCCACGACGGGCCACTATCAGGTCATGCCAGGTTATCATGTCAGGAGTGCACCACTACGGGTCACTATCACGTCGTGTTCAATTATCAATTCCAAACATACAAATGAATTCATGATTTTCAAGTTCACGACAAAAGGCGTAAGGATATAAAATAGACGTAAAATCTCTAATAGAGGTAAAGCGTACTCATGTTGTACTGAAGTTACAAGATACATGATAATAATAAAAGAACAATAGTAACAATAGTAGCAATAATAATGTAACAGGGCACGACAGGGAAGTCCATGCGGCTGGGTCCAGGCAGAATTCTATACGGCTGAGACAACAGGGTCTTATGCGGCCCGGGATAACAATTCTTATGCGGCTGGGAATAACTTCCCATGCGGCTCAACTGATATGGGTTCATGCGGTCAGGTTGGACGAAATCCCATGCGGCCCAATTTAGATGAGTCACATGCGGCTCGGGGGGAGTGAGCTCCATGCGCTCAGAGAATTAGTCATATGCGGCTGAGGCAAATTAAGTCTCATGCGGTCAAGGGAGAATATTCCCATGCGGCTGGACAGGGCAGGGTCTTATGCGGCTGCCAAAGGCAGAATTCTATGCGGCTCAACGATCCAAATATACGGCTGGCGGGAAACCGAATCCATGCGGCTCAAAATGAATACTTGCCGCATGAACTTGTCATGCGGTCAAGTGCTGCCATACGGCTCAGGACTGTGCTTCTTCTCCAAATTTTCGAGAAGAAGCACACCAAGAAACCATGGCTGCCATGATGCATAAAACCCTCATCCGGAGTCCAAATCCGGACTTCCTTAGGTCAAAATGGGGTAGAACGAGCTACTCTACAACATGGAACCAACAAAACTTGAAAGTAACAATGTTAAATAGATCAAAACCCAAAAAATCTGAAATTAAAATAAACTTAGATCTACAAGAATCTAGCCATGAAAACGGAAAATGTCATGTACTAAAGAGTGTTAAAATGCTACAAGGAAGAGAATGAAACAATAATATTTGGGTTCCTCCATGAAGCAATATGCACTTGCCTAGCTCTCTCTCTCTCCCTCTCACTCACAGGTTGGTGAGAAATTTAATGGTGAAGAAAAATGATAATGAATGAAGAGAGAGAAATGAGAGAGTGCATTAATAAAGGGGTTGGTGGTGGTAGGTAGGAGGTTCACCCTTTGGTTCATGATGAACCAAGAGCAATCCCAGACCGAACCAACCAACCCAAATCAGGAATAAACCAAGCCAAGAAGGAAATTAAGCAAGAAAATCATGCAATACAAAAATAAATACGTACATATATTCCAAGAATACGAAATACGAACACAGGCATTACAGTAGTATCTGTGGGAACCAGTCGGCCTGTCGGGCACTTAATAGTCCCAAAGAGGGCTGCCATGTAAGAACTCGAAAATCCGTTCTCTCCATGCAATCATTATTTTATTTAACTTAATAGCCTCTATGTTGAGTGAAATCCCATGCCGTGGATCATGGTCATTCAGAATGAGTACTTTCGTACGGGGTACGATATGTACATCTCTACAACGATACCCGTACGATTAGGTTGTAGGTCTTACATAGCGTAATGCAACAATCAAAACTAGCCACGGAATAATCATGCCTTGACCATAAAGTGCACATGCTGCTTTTGTAAAATAGATAAAGAAATTAAAGCCTGCATGTATCTATATGTCAATATTCGGGATCAGCCAGTCGATTGCAATGGTTCATAGTTCATATGAACGTGTCACATTCATTCAATTCAATAAAACGACTAGCCAGTCTCTTAGTTCCAACTAGGAACGCATGATCAATTATTAGTCAAGGTCACAATCAATATCAATCAATGTTAATTCGGGACAAGAATTAGTCAAAAGGCATCATGGGCTAGAGTTCATGCGACCAAAAAATTATAGAAGTTCATGCGGTTGAGAATGCATATGTGGTCAGGATCTCATACGGCCAGGAAGTGTCATGTGGCCGCGAAAAATAGCAGTCAACAACATGCGACCACGGAAAACAGCATGTGCCAGGAAACAACATGTGCCAGGAAACAGCATGCGCCAGAAACAGCATGTGCCAGGAAACAGCATGCGCCAGAAAATAGCATGCGCCAGAAAACAGCATGTGCCAGGAAACATCATGTGCCAGAAACAGCGTGCAGCAGAAACAGCATGCGCCAGGAAACAGCATGCGCCAGAAACAACATGTGCCAGAAAATAGCATGCGCAGAAAACAGCATGCGCCAGAAACAGCATGTGCCAGAAAACAGCATGCGCCAGGAAACAGCATGCGCCAGAAACAGCATGCCCCAGAAACAGCATGCGCCAGAAAACAGCATGCGCCAGAAAACATCATGCGCCAGAAACAGCATGCGCCAGAAACAGCATGCGCCAGGAAACAGCATGCGCCAGAAACAGCATGTGCCAGAAACAGCATGCGCCAGAAAACAGCATGCGCCAGAAAACAGCATGCACCATGACAGCTTGCGCCAGCAAACAGCATACGCCAGCAAACAACATGGCAACAACTTTTTGCCAGCAAACAGCATGCGCCACGAAAAATAGCATGCGCAAGGACAGCATGCGCCAGCAAATAGCATGCGCCAACAAACAGCATGGTAACAACTTTTTGTCAGCAAACAGTATGTACCAGGACAACATGTATTGCTTATCTTCTCCAATCAGCCTCTAATGGCCATTAAAACCCATGAACCAAAAAGACCATAAATCACTCAAAATAAGTCGAAATCAGGACTTCCAATAGTCAAAATTGGATAGAATCAAATTTCCTACAACATGGAACCATCAAAACTTGAAAAATTACAAAGTTACTAAATCAAAACCTAAAATTCCAAAAATATATTAAACTTAGATCTACATGAAATGAGCCATGGGAATAGAAAATGCTAAGTACTAAAGTATCTAAGAATCTTGAGAGGAATACAATGGAACAACAAAAATGGAAATCCATCAAAAAGCAAGTTGGTACTTGTCTAGCCCTCTTAGGATGGTGGGGGAGTTATGAGGAAGAAGAAGAGTAATGAAAAAAACTAATAAAGAGAGAGAAAGGGGATGAGGCTTTAAATGGAGGAGTGGTGGTAGGTGGGGAGTTGGGTTCATGTCGAACCATCTAAGGCCGGAAAATAAACCAACTCGGGCCGAACCCAAAGCAAAGCAGAAAGTAAAATACAGAAAGTAAAATGCAGAAAAATAATTAGCATGAAATTAAAGGAATTTAAATACAGAACAATACATGATAAATATTAAATAAATACATTCCAGCAGTACATGTATTTAGAATACGTATTCCGGGAACGGGAAGTGACACTATCTGTATGGCGAGAGGGTGGAGATTTTCACAGATCATAAGAGCTTGAAGTATGTGTTTACACAGAAAGAGCTCAACATGAGGCAGCGCAGATGGCTAGAGTTGATGAAGGACTTTGACATCTTACTTCAGTATCACCCAGGAAAGGCCAACGTGGTTGCCGATGCCTTGAGTAGGTATCCGACAGCCATGTGTTTGACTATGGATCGGCACTTGCTTGCAGACTTAAAGAGCCTTGGGATTGAGGTGATCGTGCCCGGAGTGCAGATGCAGTTATGGGGCCTTCAAATACAGTCGGACTTGATGGAGAGGATCAAGGCGACGCAGTTCGAGGATGTGGCTCTGCGGTGTATCCGAGAGCAGGTTCGTGCAGGGTTGGTGGATGGCGAGTTTTTACTTGCAGAGGATGGTGCCTTGAGGCACGGTTCCAGGTTATGTGTGCCTAGCGGGAAGCTCAGGGAGCAGATCATACAGGAGGCTCACAGATTGCAGTACTCTATACATCCTGGTGCCAACAAGATGTACAGAGATCTGCGAGAGCATGTCTGGTGGTACGGGATGAAGCGGGAGGTTGCTCGCTTCGTAGCTAGATGCTTGGTCTGTCAGCAGGTCAAGGCAGAGAGGTAGAAGCCCGGAGAATTATTGCAGTCGTTGCCTATTCAGAGTGGAAGTGGGAACATATCACCATGAATTTTGTATCGAGATTGTCGCGTACGCCAGGAGGGAAAGACGCAATTTGGGTCATCGTTGACAGGTTGACCAAATCGGCCCACTTCTTGCCATTCAAGGTGGATACGTCTACAGAGAGGCTTGCGGAGTTGTATATGAGGCAGATAGTCAGGATTCACGGAGTTCCCGTCAGCATTATCTCAGATCGGGATAGTCGCTTTACTTCCCATTTCTGGAGGAGTCTGCAGACTAGTTTGGGCACTCAGCTCAAGTTTAGTACTGCATACCACCCCCAGACGGACGGACAGTCAGAGAGGACTATTCAGATGCTTGAGGACATGCTACGGACGTGCGTCCTGGATTTTAGAGGTTCCTGGGAGGATCATCTACATTTGGTGGAGTTTGCTTACAACAATAGTTATCAGGCCAGCATTGAGATATCACCTTTTGAGGCTCTGTACAGGCGTAGGTGTCGTACACCCTTATCTTGGGATGATGTTGGAGAGCGAGCTTTACTGGAACCAGAGATGGTTGTTGACGCAGTCGAGAAGGTGAAGCTCATCAGGGACAGACTTCGCGTGGCGCAGGACAGACATCGGCACTGGGCCGATAGCCACCGGAGGCCGTTGGAGTTTGAGGTACAGATTTAGAGATAGGATTAGAAGTAGGTTGTATTTTGTTTTGTTTGATTGATCGTGTTTGATTTTTTTAGTTACTTGAGACCTTGCTTGTGATTAGGTTGGAGACATAGTTTTTCTGCGGATATCTCCGACTCGTGGTATGATACGTTTTGGTAGAGGTGGAAAGCTTAGCCCGTGCTTCATCGGCCCTTTTGTTATCAGCGAAAGAGTCGGTGACGTGGCATACAGGCTAGACTTGCCACCTGCATTAGTGGGAGTTCACAACGTATTCCACGTATCACAGTTGAGACGGTATGTGGCTGACCCTAGCCATGTGCTCGATCATTCGGAGATTGAGGTTGGACCTACTCTCAGTTATCCAGAGCAGCCTATGGAGATTCTGGATCGCCGGAAGAAGGTTCTGAGGAACCAGATGATACCCTTGGTACGCGTTGCATGAAGGCATCATTCTCCAGGAAAGTCTACCTGGGAGTGGGAGAATGAGATGCACGAGCGGTACCCCTATCTTTTTGGACCTTGAGGTATACTTTTCTATCCTTCTCAACAGTTTAGTTTCGCCTTTAATTTCGAGGACGAAATTATTTTAAGGAGGGTAGATTTGTCACTACCACTTTTCTAGCTTGGGGGTATTTTGGTCTTTTTTTTAATTTTGGAATTATTTGGAATTATTAGTATTAATTATAATTATTAGAATTTTTTAGTGATTTTTAGTATAATTGATTAGGTGCCATTATTGACTTTGACTAGTGTTGACTTAGGAGACTGTCCTAGAGGCTAACCTAGGTCAGGACTATTTGGTTAGGTTATGGAACCCTAGCTTGACCTAGGTTTGTGACATTTAACGCATTAGAATTTATTAGAAGGAATTAGGATTTGATTTGAATAGAAAATGGCTTGTGGTTTCACAAGTCATGACTTGTGACTTAAGCCTTAGAGGCCCAACCCAACACTAGTGGAGCCCTAACCCTAGCCCAACAGCCCATGGCCGGCCACATGGGGATTCCCCCTCTATTTAATGCCTCCTAGAAATTAGGGCTAGCCTCCATTAGGAATATTTACAAGTTTTAGAAAGTGGTGAGTCTCCATCTTCATTAATTCCTAGAAATTTTATTTCAATTCCTTTTCCACCCAAACTAATTGCAATAGGCTCTAAATTTAGTTTACTTGTTGTTGGTATTGAGAAATTTTAGGGGAGAGATAATTTGGAAGAGTTTTGGAAGCTTGAGGAACCATTCTTATTTGGGGCTTTTTGAGCTTTACACACCAATAGGTAAATTCAAATCTACACCATGAAATACTGTTTTTATTGCATATCTAGGAAGCCCTAGGCCTAACCTAACTGTAGGACTAGCTAACCCTAGGTTTCGAGTCTGATACGTGTCCGTATCGGACACGTATCAGTCCATGTAATTAGGTGTTTGATGAAATGCCCCAAAGGGCATTTCGATCTGATTTCAGGGATGTTTCTGAATAGGAAGTTAGGTTTTGTGTTTGCTTATGGTTTTCCTTTGGACTGAGTCGCTATTAGTGTCGTGTCGTGTCGCCACGGACACACGAACACGCGGGTGCACACACACGCGCGCGAGCATGGTAGCTGCCCTGCTACTCGGGGCTTCCTGTGCACAGAACACGACACTAGGACACGTAAAACTTGACACACGTGTTGTATTCATGAATGATACGAGGTTTCTAGAGTCTCACGAACTCTCGTGTCGTGTCGGACACGATATCGTGCGTGCATGGGAAGTGCACTGTGCGTTCCAGTGCACTATTTTGGTTCACTCTTTTTAATTCAGTTTTTGATATTTTAATACATATTTTTAATTGCTATTTAGATCCTAATCATGTCTAATTATATATAATAGATTAGTTTACATGTTAGTTAGGTTTTGATGTGGGATTTGGTTTTGAATTGGGTTAAATTTTATGAACACTGATACATTCCTGATACTTGTGTTTTTCAGTATTTCCTGACATTTAAATCCCTTCAATTGATGTTGTTCACTGATTTAATGATTCCCACATATTTCAGTTTATGTTACTTCCTGATTTCTATTATAAATTAGATTTTATGGTGTGTGAATGGAATATTAGACAGTGAGTTGATTTCGAATAGTCATGACTGATTTTGTGGATATATAAACTGTTAATCATTCCTATCCCTGAGATTTACTCATTCCTATTTATTAACTGTAATGGAATGTTTATTCAACTCTTAAAATACTGAAATGAATATTTTCCTGTTTTCTTTCTTTAGCTTAACTGAGATTGAATGACCTACTTCTTAATATGTGAGTGTTCTTCCCATTTCACTGAATTGAATGTTTATTTTATTCCTAAATCACTGATTGTTTTACTGTAAACTGAACTGAGAAATTGGTTCCTTTCTTTTTACTTAACTGAATTGGTTTCCTTTCCTTCTTCATACTGAGTTGAATGATTTCAAATTCCTAAAACCTGAGTAGCTCTTCCTTTCTATAACTGAACTAAAATGAATGTTTATTCATGATTAAACTGTCACAGGGTTGGGTAATTAACCACTGTTTTGATTCATGTGATCACTGTTTTCCAGTTTTCCTTACCTGGACTAACTTCTCTAAACCTGAGATTAAATTTCTTAATATCCTGTACTGAATTCCCTTTTTGTATTCACTGTTTTCAAATGAACTGATAACTGAAATTGAGTTAGATATATGGACTGTCAACTGTTACTTAGTTCCCTAAACCTGAGATTAAATCTCTGAATACCTGGGCTGAATTCCCTTTTGTACTCACTGTTTCCTACATGATACACACACAGGTTCAAGCCTAACACACACACACACACATATACACCACATCCCCTTTCCTATTTCTCTATGTATGTATATATATATGAGATGTATATTCATATATGTATCCTATATTATGTGTGTGTACTATCATATATATTAAATATATATAATGTATGTGTGATATGTATATAGGTAACCTATATGCTATGTGTGTTACCATATTATATTAATATGGATATATATAAATGTATGTGTG
Organism: Iris pallida; assembly: GCA_029216955.1. NCBI lineage: Eukaryota > Viridiplantae > Streptophyta > Magnoliopsida > Asparagales > Iridaceae > Iris > Iris pallida. Next base: position 25,248,127 of record JANAVB010020400.1, read on the forward strand.
GTATACATATAGGTAGCCTATATGTCAATATGTGTATTATATATTATATATATATATTTTGACATGTAGTCATGTGTTTTGTGGGTTGGTTCATAGGCATGGTATAGCCTATGGCCTATGGGTGACTTGAATGCTGGTATAGAGTCTATATTGGACTTGTATAGCCTTGTTAGACCTAGAATAGACTAGTTAGACTAGTATAGACTTGTTTGACTTAGGTTTGACTTGGTTGACCTAGTTTGACTTCTAGGGTTGACCAGAGTTGACCAAGAGTTGACTTTGGCCTAGACTGACGTAGATTCATGTAGAATACATTGTAGTGCATCTTATTATCATTTTAGACTCATAGTGACTTATACTGTTCTATAGGAGACGGACACCACTCCTCGGACAGTATATATCCTTCAGATTCTCAGGATACATGCGAGTACATTCTCTGATCATTTCATATCCTGTATTAGGAGTATATTTCCTGCTTTAGATTACTTTACATAATGCTGACACGCTGAAACACGGATTAGTACTATATGGATCTGGTTGTGCGATGTTATCCCCTTAGCGGATACATCGGCTATTCGTGTTCGTGTACTTTATCGTGAGCATCGTGTACTCCTTGTATTCGTGATATTCGTGTACGAAACGTATGAATCGTGTATAATCATGTATTCATATGACCTTTGTGTACAATAACATAACTTGGCTAGATCCTTGTGTATTGATTGGGGCGGAGGAGTAGAAGTGGTTATGTATTCAATCCAGTAGATTACTCGTGTACAAACATCTGTAGATTACTCGTGTACAACATCGTACCGTTTACATGACCGTCTTGTGCTCTGAATCACTAGCCACCGATAGTTCTCTATATACTGTATCTATTTATTTACAGTCTTCCTTTTTATCATGTTATTCTTTCAGTTCTTGTATCTTACTCTCTAGCATGATTATATATCCTGACCTGCTATGACTTGTTGAGATGTACTGTGCTCGCTCATGTCCTGACTGGACCTGTTGAAATATTATAGAGGACGAGGCTGAGGCGTTCTGCCCTACCTACTACGGTGCTACACTAGATGAGTGCTTGAACTTGGACCATCAGCAGGACCCACTAGCAGTGGACGACACTCCTTTAGATTAGGATGTCTTTACTTTTCTGGATCACTGTATTTAGATTCTGAGATACTTTGGGATATGTACTTATTTTTGACACTTAGAATTTTGGATTGCATCTCTGTGTTTTCTTCTGTTCTAGATATTCATTTATCTATCTATCTTTATCCTGTTCTACCTTAGTTGTGATTGAGACTGTATTTGCTATGTCACCTCCATTCGGAGTATATATACTGTACAGGTACCTTTACATTGTTAGATGTTTGACCTAGGACAGCGTTCTACCGCCGATACTGCGGCGTAGGCTGGACGTACCCACGTCTCATGCCCTTACTCTAGGGTGCGGGTCGTGACAATAGGGCTACGAACTGAGCCTGCGTGGGGCAGAATGAGGCGTCCGTATAGCAAACTCAGTGCACGGTCGTCGTGCGACGGATCGGGGAATCGGCACCATTTGCCCACGGGTATAAGCGACAGGCCGACCACGCGGCCCGTCGTGCGGCGCTGCTGAGGGCGACGAGAAGACGTCCGCCATAAATGATTGCAGGCTCGATCGTAAGGGCGTCGACGATCGTCGCCAATATGCGCGTCGTGCGCATAGAACGGGCGGCTGAACGGAATCGGTAGTCGTAGTCGGCAGGGAATTAGTGGCCGTCGTACGGGCGGCCACCCTTAGTCGTCGAGGGCGTCTCTTCGGCGTCATGGGCAAAGCGAGGTGTTGAGTAACTGCCGTCGAAAGACGGTGTGCTGCCGAGCGGAGCTCTGGAGCGCACGAAGTGCGCGGGGTGCGTGTGCACGGCGATGATGACAAGGCCAACGGACTACGTCCGCACTCCAAAAGTCGTTCCATACGACAGGCCAAGAATCGTGTGCGTGGGACAGACGATTATACTGAGCCCGCACGCGTTGGAAAAAAAAAGAAAAAAAAGATATATATATATATATATATACATATATATATAAACTAAAATTTCTTATTCGGTTTTAGGTTTTGGATCGAAACCAAAACCGAATAAGAAAATTTAGTATTTTCAAAACCGAAATCGAACCGAATCTTTTTTAAACCGAATCGAATCTTGGTTCGGTTCGGTTCGGTTCGATTTTTTCTTATTCGGTCCCCCTCGACCCCCTCCTCCCTCCGCTGGCCGGCCCCCTCGACCTGCCCCTCCTCCCTCCGCTGGCCACCCCCCCAATCCCCCTCCTCCCTCCGCTGGCCAGCCCCCCCAATCCCCCTCCTCCCTCCGATGTCCGGCCATGCTCGACCTAGGGGTGAGCATTATTCGGTTTTGGACCGAAAATCGAACCGAATCGAATAAGAGATTCGGTTCGATTTTAAAAAAAATGGTTCAATTTTGGTTTAGAAAATACTAAATTTTTTTATTCGATTTCGGTTTCGGTCCAAACCCGAAAACCGAATATATATATATATATATATATATATATATATATATATATATATATATATATATATATATATATATATATATATATATATATATATATATATATAGGTATATACTAAATAAATATATATATATATGTATGTACTACAGATATATACTAAATAAATTTAGGTATATTTAAGTACTATATATATTAACAAAAATGTGCAAATAAACCAAAAAATGAACAAAACCGAATAAACCTGTCACGATCCGTCCCAAATAATCTGGGTCTAGTCGGATCATGCCTAGCCTGCACCGTTGTGAGACGGCGGCAGTAAGCTGTATCAAGTAGTGAAACACAAACATGCAGAAGATCTAACGAAAATAAAATATTTTATTGAATTGAAAGTGAGTCTGAAAATAACCACTATTAATAACAAAATTCAAAAGAAAATTCATTTATTACATTGTTTAAAAAGGGAAAGTGCTAATCCAACAGCTAAGGTTCTGGGGTTCCTGGTTCAGCCTCTGCAAGACCCGAGTCTGTCCCGTAGAAAGTACAATAGGGCAGCTCTACTTCGTCATAGTCACCTAAAAATGTTGTCTCCAGTCAGAAGGGAGCAAGTAACATACCACATCCACAACTAGCATTCCTAAGATAATAACTAAATGGAAAAAATGCGAGACATTTATGAAACATTATAATTTTGTATTTAAAAATAGTAAAATGAGACTAGCAAGTGTGAAGAAGATCAATGTCATGCATGATGTAATACTAGGCTAGTGTTTGACTATATAACAGGGCCTGTGACCGGCTGGTGAGGCAATATGTATACTAACGTTTTGGCCAAAACGAATAGTATACGGTACGGCTCAACCCTGTGAAACCCGTAATTTTTAGGAATTATTTTAATCATTTATAATATGTTGTTAAATAAATTATGTGTTAGAATAATATTATTTAATTATTTGTGAATTCATGAAAAAATTGTTTCCAAAAAAAAAAAAAAATGGTTACATGGATTTTTGGTTGTTAGCCCAAGACCCGAATCCGGTTCGAACCCATTTTAAGACTAAAATTACTTTTATATATTAAATTGGGGTTTTTAAGTAATAGTTATTTTATAAAAGGAAAATTATTGTATGAGTTCAAAAAGTGTTTAGCCCAAGTTTATTTTGTTAAAGTTTTTTTAATTGGAGCTCAAAACTAATTTTTCCAAAATATTAGTGGCCCATTTTTCCCTTAGGCCCATTTGGCCTAAAAGCTATTTACCTTTTTCCTTAACAAAACCCACTAAGGATTTTTAAGCCATGGCAACCCATTAGGTCCATTTGCAAACCCATTAGGCTCACTAGCAAACCCATTTGCTGTAACTTTTAATGAATGAGTTATCATTCATTCATTAGGAATGAATGGTGGGCTGTTAGAATTGAAAAGCTGTAAAAGCTTTTCTTCTTCATATTCTCCAACCCGATGCCAACGTCGGCCGACCCATCACCTCCCCACGCCGCCGGCGTTAATGGCCATGAGACTCTCCAGTTTCTCCTACTCCGGTAACCCCCAGTTTTTCCTTCACCTATATAAACCCTCTTTCACTCCATCCTCACCACCACAATCCCATTCTTCTTCTTTCCCAGTTCTCAAACCAAATCCCTAACCGTGCCCTAACCCCGTTCTCCGGCGAGATCCACTAACTCCGGAGTCGATCCCGACCGCCGACCTCCGCCTGAGGCTGCCGGTGCCACCCTCCTCAGGCCACGCCCTCTTCGGCGACCCCTGGCCGAACCCCCTACAGCCTTAGGCCGGACCGTATCAATAGGATACAATTGAATCATCCTAAACCGATCATAGATACTGCTTACTCAAATCACAATTGTTTTATAGTTGGAAATCATTGTTTCAAAATTATTTAATATTGCAAGTTTCTATTTATTATGCAAATTGTTATTTTTCATAATTGTACTTGCTCCTTTCCTGACTGGATCCCCCACACCCAATAGGTTCTATTGATGACTCAGAGCTACTGATTAGTAGTTACTACGACCCGGAGCTGTACCCTGCTGTGCTCCCAGAAGAGGTTCATGGAGAAGATGATGACATTTCTGCTTAGTTGAAGTTTAGTTTATCTTTTAAATAAAATAAATGTTATGTTAAAGTTGTGGACAAGCTTTGTAATGGACAAGTTTATATTATCGTTTAATTAAATGTTGTGGCAAATATAGTTTCAAATGTTGTTGAATTGTACCTGCATATGGAATACAGCTTACTGCCGCCGTCTCAACAACGGTGCAGGCTGGGCATGATCCGAGTCGACCCAAGAAATTGGGATCGGGTCGTGACATGTTTTTAGTGGTGGCCCATGTAGGTCTCTGTATCAACAACTTAGGAAAACCTAGGAAACATTTAGAACATTAGAACATCAAATTGCCACAACATAGGACCGATATATATACATATTATTATTAAATATTTTTTTGTTTGACTATAGATAGGCTACCTTGCTTATGTTTTTATCCTAAAACTTCCAGAGAATGACCACTGACAATACCAACCCTGCTGGCGATAGGATGTCAACACCTGACCAAACCCTACCTCCCCAATCAAGTCCGGATCCTACACCTCGGCAGTTGGCCGACCGTCCCCATAATACAACGACGGATCCATCATCTTCTCGGACAGAGATGCAACCCCCTGTGGTTACGCCCACTCCAGCTGCCCCACCAGTGCCTGTGGACCCCACTGACCTCATAGGTCTGCTAAGAGGAGTGCTAGAAGTCCAGAGAACTCAAGCTGAAGCTCATCGTGAGCAGACGGCCATTATGAGAGAAGGCATAGAAAACGCCCATAGCGTGGCAATGGCTGCACTGGAAAGAGGAGAAGCAGCTCAACAGGAACCAAGGCCTGCCAAGGTAAACATAAATTTAAGAATTAATTTATGTAATAATAAGGCCATTTAATTAATGGAAATCATAGTGCCAAGGTGGGCGATATTGAGAGCTTTAAGAAGCAGAACCCTCGACCCTTCAAGGGAACCGAGGGAATTGTCTATGCTGATGAATGGCTCGACAATATGGAGCGTCTCCTGAGCGTTGCTCGGCTTCCAGAAGACCTCAAGGCCGAAGCAGTGGGACTTCAACTGCAGAATGTAGCAAGCACCTGGTATCGGAATGAACCCCGACTCCAGGATAGGCAAGTTGACTGGGACACCTTCAAGAGGTTGTTCCAGAGGAAGTTCTTCCCAACTTCAGAGTTGCGGGAGATGGAGCGACAATTCCAGAACCTGAAGCAGGACAACATGACTGTGGGAGAATATGCTACTGAATTTGGCCAGCTCAGCCGATTTGCCAAGAATCTGGTGGCTGATCCTGACGATCGTGCTGAAAGGTTCAGATATGGACTAAGAGAAGAGATCCGCACCCATGTGATCTCAGGCGGTGCCAAGACTTATGAAAAGATCCTGGAGCGAGCTCAAGACATAGAGAAGAGCCAACCTGCCCGCTCAAAGAGAGATTATTCTGGAACTAACAACTTCCAGGGTAATCAGAAGAAGCCCAACAACAACAACAACAGGCCCCAGCATCACCAGCAAGCAAGGAATAATGATGTAGCACCCCAGAAGCAGATCCCTGTTTGTAGCTATTGCAAGAGGCCGGGTCATCAGGTGAACATCTGTCGGAAGAGGCTTGGACAATGTCTGATCTGTGGGTCTACCACCCACCAAGTGAAGGACTGCCCCTCAGCGGCCAACAGAGCTGGAGGAAATCAGCAGAAAGGACCTCTGCCCACTCAGCAGCAACAATTTGGGCAGCATCAACAGAAGATAGGGTGAGCTTTTGCCCTAACTGCAGAGGAACCAGAGCCGGAGCAGGAACCTAATACGGATGTCATATCAGGTTACATCTATGTACATTCTCATCCTGTATTAGCTTTATTCGACTCTGGTGCAACACACAGTTTTATAGCAACAAAGTTTATCTCTGCACACCATATAGTTTCTGGCTTTAGCAAGAAGATCTGTGGGGTTATGACTGGAGGTGGACCCCTACCTATAATAGAGACCTGTAATAGCCCCATTACAATATCTGGCCATAAATTTGTAGCACCTTTACTGGTAATGCCCTTGCCCAACTATGACATAGTCCTTGGAATGGACTGGTTGAGCAAGCAGCATGCGCTGATAGATTGTCACAGAGGATGTGTAATCTTCAGCCCACCTGGAGGGTCAAAGTTTGAAGTCTCTAGAGCTCCGGAGGTTATGGAGAGTATTGTATACTCTATCACTGAAGAACCTGGACCTCTCCATCCTATCATAGCAGAATTCATAGATGTTTTCCCTGATAGTCTTCATGGGCTACCCCCAGATCGGGACATAGAATTCACTATTGATTTAGTTCCTGGCTCTCCCCCGATCTCTAAGGGATGTTATAGAGTCAACCCGAAGGAGGCCAAAGAGATGAAGGAGCAGATCAACGAACTGAAGTCTCTGGGATTCATTCGAGACGGAGCTTCACCCTGGGGAGCACCTGTCTTGTTTGTGCCCAAGAAGGACGGAACGGTGCGGATGTGCATCGACTACCGGGTGCTGAACAATGTCACAATCAAGAACAAGTACCCTCTGCCCCGGATCGATGACTTATTTGACCAGTTGAGTGGAGCCAAGGTGTTTTCCAAGATTGATTTCAGGTCTGGCTATCATCAGATCAAGGTCAGGAAGGAAGACATTCCCAAAACGGCATTCAACACCAAGTATGGACAGTTTGAATTCTTGGTCATGCCGTTTGGTCTGACGAATGCTCCTGCTGTGTTCATGAACCTTATGAACAAGGTTTTTCATGAATACTTAGACCAGTTTGTCGTCGTCTTCATTGATGACATACTGATCTATTCAAAGACAAAGGAGGAGCACGAAGAGCACCTCAGGAAAGTTCTGGAAACTTTGAGGAAGGAGAAGCTGTACGGTAAGCTATCCAAGTGTGAATTCTTTCTAGACAAAGTGGATTTTCTTGGCCATGTTGTCACAGGAGAAGAAATTTCTGTGGATCCTAAGAAGATAGCTGCTGTGGAGAAGTAGCCTACCCCAAGCTCAGTTGCTGACATCAGAAGTTTTTTGGGCTTGGCGGGCTACTATCGGAAGTTCGTGAAGGACTTTGCTAGAATTGTTGAACCTATGACGAAGCTGACTCGGAAGAATGAAGAGTTCATCTGGACGGAAGATTGCCAAGCAGCATTCGAGGAGTTGAAGAAGAGGCTCACTACTGCACCAATCCTTGCGCTACCCGCAGGATCCGGTGGTTTCACAATCTATAGTGACGCCTCGGGCAAAGGACTGGGTTGCGTTCTTCAACAACATGGGAAAGTGATTGCTTATGCATCTAGGCAATTACGGACTCATGAGAAGAACTATCCCACTCATGATCTGGAGCTTGCTGCGGTGATCTTTGCGTTGAAGCTTTAGAAGCATTATCTATATGGAGAGAGAGTGGAAATATACACAGATCACAAAAGTCTGAAGTATGTTTTCACTCAGAAAGAGTTGAACATGAGGCAAAGGCGATGGCTGGAGTTATTGAAGGACTTTGACATCGACTTGCAATACCACCCGGGTAAGGCTAATGTAGTCGCTGATGCACTTAGTCGATACCCAGTGGAGATGTTATTAACCAAGGAGAGGCACCTGCTGGAGGACATCGAGAAGCTCGGACTGGAGATTGTACTGCCTGGACGGAAGGAACTGGATGCTGATTCTGTGTTGATGATGTTGCAAGTGAGCTCGTACCTGATGGACAAGATCAAGGAGACGCAGTTTCAAGACGAGGCACTTTGCAAGCTGAGAGATCAAGTGTTAGCAGGAACACTGGAGGGTTTCTCAATCGCCAGTGATGGAGCTCTGAAGAATGGTACGAGGCTTTGTGTACCGTCCGGCGAACTGAGGAACGAGTTGATGAAGGAAGCGCATCAGTCTCAATATTCCATACATCCTGGAGCCAATAAGATGTATCGGGATATGCGCACTATTGTCTGGTGGAGTGGAATGAAGAAAGATGTCACTAGGTATGTCGCTAGATGCTTGATCTGTCAACAAGTGAAGGCTAGTAGACAGAGACCTGCAGGACTTCTACAACCGCTGGACATTCCAGAATGGAAGTGGGAGCATATCACGATGGATTTCGTGTCAGGACTGCCTCGTTCCCAAGGAGGGAAGGATGCCATCTGGGTAATTGTGGACCGACTAACCAAGTCAGCTCACTTTATCCCCTTCAAAGTTGGTTTATCTACTGAGAAGTTGGCAGCATTGTACATGCGGCACATCTACCGGATTCATGGCGTACCGGTAAGCATTGTTTCTGATCGAGACACTCGTTTTACCTCACATTTTTGGAAGAGTTTGCATGACAGCTTGGGGACCCAGTTGAAGTTCAGCACAGCTTATCATCCCCAGACTGACGGGCAATCTGAGAGGACGATCCAGACACTTGAAGATATGCTGCGAGCTTGTGTCTTGGAGTTTGGAGGATCGTGGGAAGACCATCTGCACTTGGTAGAGTTTTCTTACAATAACAGCTACCAAGCCAGTATTGGTATGACTCTATTTGAAGCTCTTTATGGACGTCGTTGCCGTACACCATTGGCATGGGACGACGTTGGTGAAAGAGTACTGCTGGGTCCAGAGATGGTGACCGACGCAGCAGAGAAAGTAAAGTTTATCAGAGACAAGCTCAGGATTGCTCAAGACAGACAGAAGCACTGGGCAGACAGCAGTCGTCGACCACTGGCATTTGAAGAAGGAGATAAGGTCTTCGTGAAGATTTCTCCTACCAGAGGTACAATCAGATTTGGCAGAGCTGGGAAGCTGAGTCCCAGATACATTGGTCCGTTCGAAGTTCTGAGCCGAGTTGGAGAAGTGGCATATAGGTTAGCTCTACCAGCTAATCTAGAGGGCGTGCACAACGTCTTTCACGTCTCACAGCTCAGAGAATATGTACCTGATGAGAACCACGTCTTGGACCATTCAGAGTTGGAGATCGGACCGAGCCTCACTGTACCAGAGAAGCCTGTAGCAATTTTGGATAGAGACGAGAAGAAGACCAGGACTTCAGTGACTCCCATAGTCCGAGTAATGTGGAGGCATGATTCCCCAGGCGAGTCTACCTGGGAGCGTGAGGATGAAATGCGGGAGCAGTACCCGTATTTGTTTGAGACTTGAGGTAATTTCTCAACCTAACTCTTTAAATTTCGTGGACGAAATTTCTTAAGGAGGGAAGGTTGTGAAACCCGTAATTTTTCGGTAATTTTTAGGAATTATTTTAATCATTTATAATATGTTGTTAAATAAATTATGTGTTAGAATAATATTATTTAATTATTTGTGAATTCATGAAAAAATTGTTTCCAAAAAAAAAAAAATGGTTACATGGATTTTTGGTTGTTAGCCCAAGACCCGAATCCGGTTCGAACCCATTTTAAGACTAAAATTACTTTTATATATTAAATTGGGGTTTTTAAGTAATAGTTATTTTATAAAAGGAAAATTATTGTATGAGTTCAAAAAGTGTTTAGCCCAAGTTTATTTTGTTAAAGTTTTTTTAATTGGAGCTCAAAACTAATTTTTCCAAAATATTAGTGGCCCATTTTTCCCTTAGGCCCATTTGGCCTAAAAGCCATTTACCTTTTTCCTTAACAAAACCCACTAAGGATTTTTAAGCCATGGCAACCCATTAGGTCCATTTGCAAACCCATTAGGCTCACTAGCAAACCCATTTGCTGTAACTTTTAATGAATGAGTTATCATTCATTCATTAGGAATGAATGGTGGGCTGTTAGAATTGAAAAGCTGTAAAAGCTTTTCTTCTTCATATTCTCCAACCCGATGCCAACGTCGGCCGACCCATCACCTCCCCACGCCGCCGGCGTTAATGGCCAGGAGACTCTCCAGTTTCCCCTACTCCGGTAACCCCCACTTTTTCCTTCACCTATATAAACCCTCTTTCACTCCATCCTCACCACCACAATCCCATTCTTCTTCTTTCCCAGTTCTCAAACCAAATCCCTAACCGTGCCCTAACCCCGTTCTCCGGCGAGATCCACTGACTCCGGAGTCGATCCCGACCGCCGACCTCCGCCTGAGGCTGCCGGCGCCACCCTCCTCAGGCCACGCCCTCTTCGGCGACCCCTGGCCGAACCCCCTACAGCCTTAGGCCGGACCGTATCAATAGGATACAATTGAATCATCCTAAACCGGTCATAGATACTGCTTACTCAAATCACAATTATTTTATAGTTGGAAATCATTGTTTCAAAATTATTTAATATTGCAAGTTTCTATTTATTATGCAAATTGTTATTTTTCATAATTGTACTTGCTCCTTTCCTGACTGGATCCCCCACACCCAATAGGTTCTATTGATGACTCAGAGCTACTGATTAGTAGTTACTACGACCCGGAGCTGTACCCTGCTGTGCTCCCAGACGAGGTTCATGGAGAAGATGATGACATTTCTGCTTAGTTGAAGTTTAGTTTATCTTTTAAATAAAATAAATGTTATGTTAAAGTTGTGGACAAGCTTTGTAATGGACAAGTTTATATTATCGTTTAATTAAATGTTGTGGCAAATATAGTTTCATATGTTGTTGAATTGTACCTGCATATGGAATACAGCTTACTGCCGCCGTCTCAACAACGGTGCAGGCTGGGCATGATCCGAGTCGACCCAAGAAATTGGGATCGGGTCGTGACAAACCCACAGTGAGGTTGGGGTTAGCGCAGACGAGAAACGAGCAAATTTTGGCTTTTGTCACAGACGTTATACTACTCCCCCAAGCAATCCCCGAGCAATGAGTCAATAAGTTAATAATCAACATGTCAAGATAGCCATCCATCCATCTATCTTCCTACGTGGAGTCCGAGAGGGAACCACGGTGATTCAGTATAACTAGACTACATATAATCAATGTTTGTATAACATTTAATTATTAAAATGGAAACACAAGTATGGAGTAAATATGAAAACTTGCCTCAAAGTATTTCCTGACTTGACAGCAACCAGAATGTAACCGCTAGGAGGACCTACAAGATCGTAGTACTAGATTTAGTAACCAGAACTACGCTCAAATTCTAAGGTGCAATACTAGGCTAAGTCGGGCAGGTTGGTGATCCTAAATGAAAATAATTATATATTAAGAGTAGGTTTTATTACAAAATGCTAATTTAACAAAATAGTAGTTTTTGGATAAAATATAGGTTTTGTGGTATTAACAAATGTTAAAGAAATAACTTTAAATTAAATTTCTAGATACTAATAATTTTGAGGAATTTAGACTAATACTTGTTTTACTAATTTGGAAATTATTTACCGTCAATATTAATAAAACGATTTTCCTCAGAAATACATTTTTAACCATATTTCGTAATAAAGGAAAATAGCTTTTAGCTTCGAAGAACAATACTTTATAAAATACGATTTTACTAAAATAACGATTTTAAACTAATAACAAAACATTTCCGATTAAAACCATTTATTTACCGAAATTAATTATTTTTAGCAAATAAACTCATTTATGGAAATAATATCTTTTCTATTATTATTCTAATTATCGAAAACTTTTAGTATAAAAACATGTTTAGGGGATATATATATATATATATATATATATATATATATATATATATATATATATAAATAGGCAAAATAATATTATTACCATTATTACTAACAAATTTTTTTTCCGTAATTATTAATAATCCTAACCAATAATCATAAAAACATTATGCCATAAAAACTAATTCTTTTATAAAACATTTAGACCAATAATTACTTAGGATTTAATATGTAATCTTGTAACAAAATTGCTAATAATATTGATTAACTGGTGAAAGATTAAATTAATTATATTATGCTACAATAATACCAATACCAGCATCCACAAATAATTACTGCATAAAAGTATAATTCTATTATAACTATTATTACCAAGTCCTACACAAGAATTTAAACACTAATTCTACAGAACAATTTATATTCCTATTGGCTAGGATGTCAAAATGGATTCTGTGGAGAAAAGACATAAGTTATTTGGGGTTAGAGTTTACCCAAAAGTTGTACGAAGGAGTACCGAGGGGAGGCCTCGGACTCGGAATGGAGCGTCGGAACGTTGAAAAGGAGTCAGGCACGGGTACGGGACACGCACGGGACGTGCGGACACACGAAGAAACCGCGAAGGGCGCGGGATGCGCGCGGGAGGGACTGGTTCACCGGGGGCGGACGTGTGCTGCTGTCGGTGGCGCAGGGGAGCGCTGGCGGGCTGCTGATCCGCGCAAAAAAAATCGACCGGGGTGCTGGTGCAGCAGCGGAGCCGCTGCAAGTGCTGGAAAAGCCGGGCGGAGGGCCAACGGTGGCTGGCTGGGCGCCTCGCGGGGCACCGGTCGGGTGTTGGTCGGCCGTAGGCGGGCGGCGGCCGGCTGGGGGCTGCGCCGGCGGGCTGGGGTGGCCGCTGGCGGTTCGGCACGTGTCCGGGGCGGAGGTCGGCGGCCGGGTTCGCGGAAGAGCGGGAAGAGGGGTGGTGCTGGTGTGTTTTGAGAAGGGAGAGAGTGAATGTGAGAAAATAGTTTTTGTGAGTGGGTTTTTCTTTGATTGAAAGTAGTTGGGAGGAGTGGGAATATAGGTGCTGTTAGTGATATTGGGGAAAGTAGTTGTGAACGTGTGGAGAGGGAAAGATAGAGGGTGATGTGTGTGGTTGGGAGAGTTGAGAACGTATAAAAAAAAATTGAGATGAGGGAATGGGTCATGCGAAAATTTTTATGAGCCTGAGTCTTACAAAACCGAAAATTGAACCGATTTAATTCGGTTCGGTTTGATTCGGTTATGGGTCAATTCTGTTCGGTTTCAGTTTTGTTTATTCAATTTTTGGTTCAATTCGGTTTTCAGTTCGGTTTGAACCGAATTAACCGAATGCTCACCTCTAGCTCGACCCGCCCCCTCCTCCCTCTGCTGGCCGGCCACCCCCCCTCTCTCCTCTGGTCGGTCCCGCTTGACAAGTTTCCCACCACCGAAGAGAGAAGGGGGAGGGGTAAAATCTTATTTTTAGACGTATTTTAACGGCTTTTAACGGCAGGGGTGCAAACTGAACAAAAATTAAAATGTGTGATTTTTTTTAAACAAAATGTCTTCAAATACAAAAACAAAAATCTAAAGAGGGTTTGTTTGCACTTTACCATAGGATTGAGGGGGTTACACTAATTAAAATAAAATGGGGGGGGGGGGGGGGGGAATTCGAAATATGATTAGCAATTGGGGGGGGGGGGGGTAAATACAAGTAACTCTAACTGTAATTACGCTTGCGATGGCAGCTCGCAACAACGGACCTTTAGGATTAGATAAATCCATCTACAAGACAAAATATTTCGATAAATTATAATGGTCCTATGCTCATTCCAAATATGTGAAGACAGTACCAACAAATTAATATTGTTCTAAATTTTATTTCATGATTTTGAATAACTTTTTTCTACCAAAAATATTGTTCTAAATTTTATTGGACACAAGATATGTAAGTATACCAAAAATCTAAAGCTTTCCTATGATCTACAATTTTTCTACCAACTATAAACATATCAATGATCTGAACATGTCCATCACAACTCAGTTTTTCACATATTTAAGAAGATCTTTATAGAAAATTTTTAACCTAAAGCTCGAAACTCGTAGATCTACCCAAGTAGTAGCACATCGAACTTCGAAAATTCGAGATTAGGTACCAAAACAGTAGATCTATGGTCGTAAGCCATAGATCTGTGAAATCGAAAGCAAATTTTCACGAAAATGTATGTCTAAAGGAGAAGAATGTCGAAAAAGAGAAAAAAAGGGACAAAATTTTACAGTGCAATTGCAAACGCGGGAGAACGGGTGACCGCAAGCTCCAACGGTTGGGCGAGGGAAGAAGATCCTCAACGGAGAATTTTTTTTTCTCTTTTCAGACTTTTCCTTCTCTCTTCCCAGACCACTTTCACCCCAAAAAAGGGTGTGGTGAAACTGTACCCAAAAGGAAGAAGACATGAACTGCCCTGCGTCCCATCAACCAATTTTACACACTTTCAACTTTTCAACCAAACAGCTGAACTGAAGCAAGTTCAGCTGACTTCCCAATTTTCTTTAACTTTCACCCCACTTTCAACGAGCCAAACAGACCACAAACACACTTTGAAAAGTCTCACTTGCTGCAAGTGTACTGCAATTCAACATAATATAAGTACCACTTTTACACTTTTAAAAAAATTATTTCTCTCCCAACAGTCCCTAAAATGGTAGCATTATTCGAGATGACCCCTCCCCATTGCTTTTGGCGAGTTCGAGATGGCGTGGGAAGAAATTGCAATGGCGAGGGGCCATCGAGAATAATTCTTTCAGCAATTCCTCTAGCCATTGCTTTATGAAACCAATAATACTATTGTACATTTGTAGCAATTTTCTTGTACATTTGAAGCAATTTTCTCTTTCACGACTGTTGAATAGCAAACTTACCATGAAGGATGGAAGCAATTCCCTACTATTAAGATTGAGGGCTCCTCCCCATTGGTTTTCGCGAGTAGGAAATGGCATCGGATAGGGCCTGTTTGGAAGCCTGCATAAGTGATGTAAGTGGGCTTGTTCGGCCAGTTTCATTGAAACTTTCCTATTGAAAGTATGGGTTGCTGCGTTTGGTTTCCAGTAGCTGTTGGCTGGGAGTGTCCCATCCCTGACACTCCGCAGCGTGTTGTCCCCTCCCAAGAGTTACTCCTCGCCTACTCCTCTTGAGAGGCGTAAGAGCGTGGGAACTGGCTCTTTCTCCACAAATCTATGCTCTGCAACCCCGTTGGCTCCGGTTACCTTCCCCTCATGCGTTTTCGAGGTGAGATTTCTACGCCCAGGTTAATTTTCCTTGGAAGATCGGTTGTTCAGTGCTGTTGGTCGCCAATTTTGCTGGTAATTTTTCTGGTTTAGGATTTTTTTTTTGTTCGGATTAGGGTTAGCCGTGTAGATCTGAAGTAGATCTACAAAGAATACCCAATTTTTAGTAAATTTTGGAAGAGCGATCGTTCTGTGGTGTTTATTTTATGAAATAAGAAGTAGATCTGCGTAGATCTGTAGTCGAGCTGCCCATTTTTCTGGCTTTGAAGCAGATCTGGTTCATATTTCATGAGGGTTTCTTGTTCGATCTAACATTTTCGTGATGAAATCATCTCTAGGTTTACTAAAATTACTTTTATTCTTTTAATATATACAAAAGAAGATGTTGGGGGTAACCATACCTAAGTTTACCACATCTCCATAAAATTTTCACTTTCAACAATCCAAACAACCGAACTACTTTTTTTCCACTTACAAAAGTCATCCAAACACCAAACCAATTTTTATTCCACTTGCAGCAGACAAAAATTACTCCATCCAAACACATTTTGGAAAGTGCCACTTGCCGCAAGTCAACGGAAACTCAACTTGCTGCAAGTGCCACTTTCACACTTCCAAAGAGTTACATCGATCCAAACAGCCCCATAGTGTGGCAACTCCTGCCATTTCTGTTGGTGAGTTGTCCCAGGCTCGCCATGGAGGTTGGCATGGTCCACCGAGCTCGTCATTGTTGGTCATTGTTGTCGACGGGTTGGCCACTCTAGCATAGCAGTCCTTGAAAAAGTGAATATAAATTTGAGTTGAAAAATTAATTAAAAATTAATTTTATTAATTTTTCAATAGGTGTGTCCAATGTGAAACGAAACTATCTATTGATAAGGTGTGTCCTTTTCATTGTGTCTCTTCATCCCTTATAAAAGGATAGTCCTATGAGTGTTTGAATCAATGAATGAAAAACTCATTCATCCATCAAACATTAAGTCTAAGAGAGAGAGAGAGGGACTACAAACATTGCTTCGTCCAGTTTCTGCAGTGTGAAGTGCTGCTACCGAAGGAGAAGAACCGTTGTATCATGGGAGACTAATCGCCATTAAATCGTAAACACAAGTGCAGATCGAATATTGTCTTAAGGACATTGCACCAAGTTCAAGTCTCGGTCTTGATTAGATTTTTATTTTATATTTTAATTTTATAGTCTAAAATACAGAGTTGGAAATCTATACTAACAGCACTCACCATTGCAGTTGCGAGGAGCCGTCCTCCATATAATTTCACAAAATTTTTCTCTTATGCTACAAATTTAAGTAAATTCCTTCCTTCCTATCAAAATTTCTGAGAGGAAAAAAAAAAAAGAGAGTAAAAAATAATTATTAGATAAATATCCATACGATACGAACATCCAGTGTACTAGATTCGTTAGTTCACTCGAGATCCCATGTGACCTGTATCTAGAAAGCAAATTCTAGCCGTTGGAGATTTGAATTTCAAAAAGCACACGCTCTGTCCTTCCTTCCCCCTTTCTCCTCGTAAACAACCACACAGAAAAAAAAAAAAAAAAAAAAAAAAAAGACTACAGAGGAAAATAGAGAGAGAGAGAGCAATGAAGAGTACTAGCATGGCCATGTCCTCAGCGTCCTCCTCAAGGACCCCACCATCCTCCGTCCCCCGCAACCAACGGACCGACGCACGCAGCGCCGGCGGCGGAGCCTCGGGCTGCGAGAGCTGCTACTATCCGGGGTGCCGCAAGGACGCCAACTGCCACTGCGACATCTGCGTCGCCAGCTTCAACGCCACCCGGGACCTCATCCAGTCCTCCACCTCCCTCATCAAGCCCAAGGCCAAGGCCAAGGCCAGGACCAAGAAGACCGCGGCAGCACGGGGCGCGTTCCCTCCCTCCTTCGACTCCGAAGCCACCACCCCTCCCTCCACCCCCTCCTCGGAACCGCCGGACGACTCCTCCCTCTCCGTCCCCTCGTCCCCGTCTCCGCTGCCGATGTACCCGAGACGCAGCAGCAAGTACTCCAAATTAGACAAGAACGAGGAGAGGAACTCTTCGCTTTCGCGCAAGTCACTAGTACTGCTGGTGGCGGTGGCGGCGGCTCTGGCAGGGCTATGGCTGCTCGATTCGGGTTTCTTGATGATTCTTTCGAGGAGCGGCAGCGGCCGACCGAGACTGGCGCCGGATGTGGTCAGGGGGTTCGGGGAGGGAGCGAGGGCTTCGGCCTCGGGTTTCCGAGGGGGGCTGAGGATAGTGGAGAGAAAGCTCGGGGCAGTTGTAGGTGCTGGAGGAGTTTCCAACTGCAGCTCCGTGGATTCCCTTTGGAAATTGAATCAGGTCAGCCCTTCTCTTTTCTACAATCGTGTCCGATACGTGTCCGATACGGCACGACACTGACACGGCGCTGATGTATCGATTGCTCAGGAAGGTGGACACCACTTCTTCTTCCTGTGGAGGTGCGTGATGTATCGAACCGCGGCAGAAGAGTTGAGTGTTTGGGGAAGCCCTCTTCAGACGTCCGGGCTTCTAGTGTCCGGGCTCTCCTCTCGGTCGATAACCCTTTTATCCGGCACGATTACAGAGGTATACAATCTTCTCCCTCCCCCTTCTATCAACCTTTCTATACGAAAACAAGCCTCAATTACAAAGTATCCTTCATCATCGGCGAGAGACCCCAGTCCCGAAACTACCATGATCAACCAACCCTATTATTCGTTGTCACAGCGTTTTCTCTAACCGAGTCTCTTTTTCTTGTGTCGAGAAGTGGTCAGATGCGAAGCTCGTACCGATACTGAGGACGGGCAATAGTAGTAGCTCATGGATGCTGGGGAAATGGAGTTCGGCAGCAGTGCAACTGGAGAGGGAGACGTGGGTTCTGGAGTACCAGAGGAGTGCAATGTTTCAGGGCCCGGGACTGATTCGAGCCGCAAGCGATATCCTGAGGCTGAGGGTGCAGACGGTTGCGAAGAGGTTGAAGTTGAGGCTGCTCGTTGGTACAAGTATCATTGCTGGCTCCTACTACTGCGATTCCGTAGATAGGAAGCCACATTTCGAGCACCCCACATAGAGGAGAAAATTTTCTGTGTGCCGGATGCACCGTGCACCTTCTATGTCAACGGTTAGATTACATAGGGATATGTGTACGCACACATTCTGATACAATCTAACGGTTGAGAACAACGAAGGGTGCATTGCATGGTACACTCGGCACATAGAATCTCATGTCTTGTGAGATGGTTTTCTCAAGTTTCTGTTTAGGGAACCAGCAATGTTATTATCATCATACTGGTACAATATTGTGACTTGTGAATGTTTTGATCATGTAGCATTACTATAGTTAGGGTGTTTCTAAGGTGTGTTCACACGTTAGAACAAAAACCATTTTAGGGTTGATGGAACCTAAAGTTTAATTCAATTTTCTACTGAATATCTTCTCATTTTGGTTACCAAATTGCACTGAATATGTGGTCATGTTAAAAGCCTCACAGCCATTGAGCTTCTGCTTCAAGTAGAAGTCTACAAGATACAAATGATGTTCAAGAAAGGATAGATACGGAGGATAACCTTGTATATAAATTTTCATGACACTAATCCATGTGTGTGCAGCGTGCTTACCTCGTCCACCTTGCTTGGTGTATAGGCCAAGTGCTGTGCGTGATCCCAAAACGAAAACTTCGGCGGTATAATACGGATGTATTTTTGTGCAGTCCTATTCAGCGTCTAGACGTTTTGTGCCACTTGTGCGTCATATTCATACAAAATGATAGTTGGATCCAATGTTCAGCCATGTAGAAGCGGTGTTATTGTTCAAAAAAAATGATAGTTTGATCCAATATTTTTATTTTTGCAGCCTTGTAGAAGTGTTTGAACTATATAATAGATAACAATAGACGTTTAGAGATGAGAAAAATAGTAAATATAACCTAAATTAGTTAAAAATATTTATTGTATAAGCGGTTACAAAGGAATAGCATACAAAATTGTCTGATACCT
Source organism: Iris pallida (assembly GCA_029216955.1). Lineage (NCBI taxonomy): Eukaryota > Viridiplantae > Streptophyta > Magnoliopsida > Asparagales > Iridaceae > Iris > Iris pallida. The sequence continues at coordinate 25,267,492 of JANAVB010020400.1, forward strand.
GCTAGGCACCTAGGCGTCCCTTGTCCGCACTGAACCTGCATAGCAAATTTTAAAACACTGCTTGGCATGATACCAAGTGAGTAAATGAGAAGATAAGGCCTTGGCAATTGAAATTTATACACCCTGGCTAGGAGAGTAGATCCGTCAAGCTGATGCAATGTCTAATAAATATAACCAACATGTAACGTCCCAAATTTTGAGCCCCGTTCGAGGCCAAGTTGCATAACCTTTCCATGGACAAAGGTTATACGGGAAGCTTCTAGAACATTTCAGAATATTGTGAATTTCTCTGGAAGGCCCAAGATCATTCTAGATGGCCCAAGATGCTTCTGGATGACCCGTGAAGTTTTCTTTAATATCCCTAGAGAATAATCCTAGAATATACCATTCCAGTTTTGGTAGGAAGAATAATCCCTGAAATATTCCTTCCAGAAGTTTCCATGTAAAGCTCTATGAGCCACTATAAAAGGGGGATGCCTTATTTGTTCCTCACCACATAAAAACTTGTAAGCATTCTCCAAGCAATAAAAAAATTCTTATGAGTCCCATTTTTGCTCCACTCTTCTTAATTTTTTTTAGCGATCTAGCTAAGTCGTGTTGGGAAGACTTACACGAGTCTTCGAGAAGGAAGATAGTACACCACACGGGACGAAAATAGCAAAAATACTAAGCCCGTGACAAGTGGTATCAGAGCAAAGGTTTGATCGTCGTCATGTCTTCATCCGAGATCGTCCACCACGAGGAGCAACCCGCATCGCCTAAGGAGAAGGCGAAGCCCTCGAGGAAGGGTAAGAGTAAGGAGTTGTCGATGGAACGGTCCCTTGACGAGTTGGCGTCCCGCGTGGAGATGCTGGAGAAGGGCGTGATGGTCGTCGAGCATGAAGTGGAGCAGAACCAATCGACCTACGATGAGTTCGCCTATGGGTTGGAGACCGACGTTGCTACGGTGTCACGCCCCAGAACCAGAATACTGGAGAGCGGGGGCAGACATAGCCAGCTACGTATAATGAAATAGAATCCATCTCACCATACGGTCACGGCTGTCTAGATATGTGAGGGTTTATCTACAAGCCATCAGTCTCTTAAGGTCATATATTATCCTATTGTCTCAATCTCAACCAACTAATAATAATCACAAGATATCAGATCACCCAATATACAATTGTAAGGCGTCCCAAACATTACATATCCAGATGATCATGAAGCTAGTCGTTACAAAATGTGAGGACTACCAAGAGTTCAGTCATACATGATCAACCCCCGGGGCTTGTCAATCATGTTACAGTCCGTAGGCAGACAGTAAGTAAGTACAATCGAGCTAACACTTGCTCGTCGGCTAAACGCCTCAAAAGAATAATTTATAATATTACAGTGGGAGAACAAAAGAAACCCACTCGATGCCCTGGTTACGCCTGGTGACCACCATCGGGCTGGAAAGCAGGAAGATCCTTTGGTGCTGCTCCGATATCTGGCCATACAAAACCAGCTGGATCAGACCCCAGAAAGAGCAAGTGCCACAAAGGAGGCTTCACTTAAGAACTAAAACCAACAAATCATTAGCATTCAACATGTAAGAAAACAACAATAAATAACACAGATTGAGGTTTGTGCACTACCAATTCACTTATCCAAATCAGAGAAAATAATTAAGAGAAACATCATTAACATACGATAACTGGAGAATCATGCTAAATAAAATATAGCTGGACAATATATGAAGAGAAGACAAAGGTACTATTCCGGAAGCCAGGTTACAATCCTTAAACCAAACAAGGATCGAGATTGTAACCCTTCGCCTGAACAGAACTTAGTCTCTGATCATTTATTGCTAAAGGTACCAATCATTAAGGTGAAAAGGAGAGAGTACAATAATAAAAGTGACAATAAAGAGTATAATATGCTAGAGTGACAATAGAGTACAATCGTTATAGTAACAATCTGGAGTGACAATCCTTATAGTGACAATCTGGAGTGACAATCCTTCAATCATTCTGGTACAATCTTACAATCAATCAATTCTAGACAATACTATACTGGACTAGACTCCATCCAAGCAATCACGGCTAATCATTGCCTACGGCTTTCTACATTAACTAACTAGGGTTATCACAATCCTAGTTACTAGCAAGATGCAATGAGATGCTCCAAGTAGTCACAGGCCCTGCAGCTATCCAGGTTATCCAGGCAATCATTATAGTGACAATCTAGAGGGTACAATGCATTATAGTGACAATAAAGTTCAATCATTTAAGTGACAATGGTGGGTGCCCCACATGACAGTGGGCTGGAAATGTGCCCTACTCGTCGGCAGGCTACAAGTCCAATCATTTACGGCCGGGATAACGGGATCGCCTGTAACTGGGGAACATCTCTTCATGACTAGTGAATTATACTAATCATTAACCTTAGTCCAATTCAGTAGGTACTCCTGACCGTGGTACTCAGGAGTTCCCTCCTAGACATGATGCAAGACAGGACTGGATTATTTGTACAAGCACAATCGCCCACGGTGTCAGGATTAATTATACAGGTCATGTCATGTCAGGTAGCCGTCGCAACAGCTATTCAAGATATATCAGGTCAGGTTATCATATCAAGTGTACTAGTTAGGAGTGCGCCACGACGGGCCACTTATCAGGTCATGCTCAATTATCAATTCCAAATATATCAAGTAAATTCGTGATTATCAAGTTCAGGATAAAAGGCGTAAGGATATAAAATGGACGTAAAATATCTAATAAAATATCAATATACAGGGCTATAGAAGAGCCAAGCTTAAAGAATTAAGACCAAAACTCCAAGAGCCAATGGGTCAAGCAAGGGGTTCAGGGTGCAGCGTACGCACAAGGGCCCGCACAGCGTACGCACGAAAGTACGCACGCAGGAGAGCTAAGGTACGCACACAGGAGAGCTGCGTACGCGAAAAGTCACGCACGCAGGAGGGCTGCATACGAGAAAAGTCACGCACACAGAAGAGCTGCGTACGTGAAAAGTCACGCACGCAGGAGAGCTGCGTACGAGAAAAGTCACGCACGCAGGAGGGCTGCGTACGAGAAAAGTCACGCACACAGAAGAGCTGCGTACGTGAAAAGTCACGCACGCAGGAGAGCTGCGTATGCAAAAGTCACGCACACAGAAGAGCTGCGTACGTGAAAAGTCACGCACGCAGGAGAGCTGCGTACGAGAAAAGTCACGCACGCAGGAGGGCTGCATACGAGAAAAGTCACGCACACAGAAGAGATGCGTACGTGAAAAGTCACGCACGCAGGAGAGCTGCGTACGCAAAAGTCACGCACACAGAAGAGCTGCGTACGTGAAAAGTCACGCACGCAAGAGACACGCTTCCAACAGGAAGCACGCTCAAGGCTGCGTACGCACAAAAGCACGCACGCAGGAGACACGCTTCCAACAGAAAGCGTACCCAAGGCTCAGTGGCGTAAGCTAAGAAGCTCTGCACACTACTCACTGTCTTCTCCAAACAGCAAGAACTCCATGGTTGAACCCAAGCTTCAAAGCATCACAACTTGGCCATCTGAACTCCAAATCTGGATTTCCAAAGTTTTAACTTGGGTGAAATTGAATTCTCTCCCACAAGAAAACATCAAAACTCATAAAAATCCAACCTAAATAGATCAAAACCATGCAAATCCAAAAATAGAGAAAACTTAGATCTAGAACAATGGAGACTCCAAACCACAAAATGCCAAGTTCTAATGTTGATCACCATGTCCTAATCTAGCAAATGGACAAATAAAAGAAGCTCTCTTGTAGAAGCAAGTTGCACTTGCCTATGGGTTGGGAGAGTTGTGTGGAGGAAGAAGAAGAAGAAGAAGAAATAATGGAGGTGGTAATGAAGAGAGAGAGTGTTAGATGGGGATTATAAAGAGGGTGGTTGTGATGGAAATGAGGGAGGAGCATAGGCTAAGGTGTTCCAATCATATAGAACCAAACCAAACCAACCCAAACCAATTAAAACCGAGCCAAGCTTAAAACCCAAAATACGAGAAATACCGAAATTCCACAAGTTGAAAAAAATAAAAATACATACCAAAATCCAGATACGAGTATAAATACAAAATACGGGAAATACGGAAAATGAGGGTGACATACGGCGATGACGCAGTTTCGAGAGCAACTCCGCGAGATGCAAGCCGAGTTCGAAGAGGAACAAAAGGCTACCAAGGCGGAGATTGTCGAACTGTGCGAGGAGTTGAAAACCAAAGCAGCGATCCTCGAGAAGGCCATTGTTATTGGTGCGTCTCCGAGGAGGGAGACGGCCCAAAAGGTGAAGTATCCGGAACCCAAATCCTTCAACGGCGTATGAGACGCGAAGGTGGTGGACAACTTCATCTGGAATGTCGAGCGGTACCTGAAGGCGGTTCGCATCGAAGATGAGACCAACAAGGTAAACACGGCGTCCCTATTTTTTTTCTTCTGATGATGCTAAGCTGTGGTGGCGACGCAGGTGCATCGAGATAGAAAATGGACTCTGCTCGATCGCGACTTGGGAGGATCTCAAGAAGGAGATCAAGTCTCAATTCTACCCGGAGAACGTGGAGTACATCGCGAGGCAGAGCTTGCGACAACTCAAGCACACCTGGTCCATCAAGAAGTATGTGGCGGAGTTCACCCGCCTGATGCTTTCTATTTCCAGTATGGGCGAAGAAGATCGCCCGTTCTTCTTCCTAGACAGTCTGCAATCGTGGGCGGCACAAGAGTTGCAGAGGCAACGTGTGACAGATCTCAACACGGCCGTTGCAGCGGCCGAGAAGATGATGGAGTATCGACGGAGCGATATTTCCAAGCCTAAGGCAAAGACCACCACCAAGTTCAACGGTGGGGGAGACAAAGGACAACAGAAAGGGAGCCCCGTCGAAGGATAAGCATCCTGCGAATCCTCCGATGGAGCGAAAGATTGAGTGCTTCGTGTGCGGTGGAAATCACTTCACACGCAACTGCACCAACAAAGGCAAGAGGGCGAATGCCGTCCAAGGCGGAGAGGCCGAGGACGAGGAGCCTAAGATGGCAGCTCACATGGGTGCCCCGTGTTATGACCCACACCCGGAGTAGGGGCACGAGTGCGTGACAGCGTCCCTAGGGGTGCAACTCGGGCGGGTTGGGTTGGGCTTGAGGTCGACCCGAGTCCAACCCGATGAATCATAAGCCTAGCCCGAGCCCAAGCCCGGCCGGTCACGACCCGTTACCCAAATTGTTGGGCCGGGCCGAGCCATGTCCAGCCTATGCTTGATTAAAGCGTAGTAAGCTGTTCTAAGAATAGACAATAAAGGATCTAAGCAGCTAACAGTTCTAAAATCATATTTAAAGTTCATCACAACACAGCATCTATAAGCGAAGGTAAATAAGTACAGACTAAATAATATACTTCCAAAGTATCTAACTGGAGACAAAGTCCAGTATCCAAATATAAGTACAGACCAAAATCTAAGTCTCAAAACACATGAAAATATCTAAGCAAGGTTCCCCGCTGGGGCCTCTTCTGGAGCTAAGGCCAGGTCCTCAATGCAGTCCCATAATATGTAACACATAGCATTTCCTTCTCGAAAAGTATACCTACAACGTTATCCTGTCAGGACGGGAGCAAGTACAACCTCTACAACTAAAGTACTGAACATATAATGAAAGAGATGTACAATAAGAAACATGGTGTGATAAGTCTATAAAACAGGAAATACTAGAAACATGGCCTCATGGTACAACTGGGATCACAATATCATAGTAACACAGAGAACATGGCATATCTGGAATCATGGTATATCTCATAATCTATCATGGCAAGGATACATATGTCATAGAGACAGATGTATATGTAATATTTAAAATTGTAGCAGGTACGTGATCGGTCAATAGATGTACAATGTGCTGGGGCATATAATGAAATGTATATACATACAAGTTAATAAGCATAGGTGTACATCCGTACAGAAATGCGGGATAATGGCCTGCGGCAAGGTATGCATATAAAATGTGACCTCGCTCGCTACTATAGGGGGGTCATGATCACGTACTCAACTGTCAGTTTCCCCATAACCCATATTCTATCATGTGAGAGATACGAGAACAGTAAAAACATGTGAGAGACACTGGGAGTAATATAAGCATGGCCGGTACTGGGAACAGTATGAAACATGTGAATACTCCGAGTAGCATAAAGCATAGTAAAACATGTACTGAGAACCAGTAAGGAACATGTGAAGATATAAGAACTGTCCTAAGCATGTCAGGTACTGTAAGTAATACAACATGTGAAGACATAGCTTGCTACCTCAAGGATCAGTATTTTAACAGGGTTAATACATGTTCTAGCATTAAAAGACAGTAAATGAGTTTGTAGATGTACTTGCCTCGATAAAGCAAAAATACTAGTACGAAGATATAGATGCCTGGTGTCCTTTCAATATTGATATACAAACTCAGTTCTAAGCTATGTTCAATATTACACTAGTGGTGAGACACGACTCCTAACTGGACACTAACTAAGTGGAGACCTAGAATAAAAGTCCAATGTGGGGTGACACTATATCCAAACTAATTTCCTAAGGTCTTTACACTAGTGCGGGGTGAGGTCCAATACGACTAAAACACAAAACAACACAAAAAGTTGCAAGTCGTAATTATTCAATAATTAAATAAAACTGTACACTAAGTTCCAAGAATTTTAGAGATAGACAAAAAGCTAAATTATATATAAAATAAAGTACCAAAATGATCCTTGTTAATTATAGAAATTTATACTAATTTTTCTGGAATTTATAAACCTTCATAAATATTTATTAAAAATCAGCAAACATAAATATACTAAAAATGAGTTCTGTTTTTCTATTTTTATAAAATACCAAAAGCACTTAATAAATGCTAGAAAAATTATAATAAATTAGCTAAATTAACATAATATTTAAATACAATTTTTCCCAGATTTTTACAGAAATTAAAATATATATAAAAATTCAAAAACAAAAAGTAACAATTTTTGGAAAAATAATTAATTACAAATTAAGGATAATACATAAGCAAAATCTACAGATGTTGTCGGATGATAAAATAAATATCACCAACGTGTCCAGAACGGTCAAATCAGCTAGGATAGCCTACCCATAAGTCCAATTTGGACACAGGGGTAAAACGGTAATTTCGGGTCAAAATGATGTCCGCCGTTGGATACACTTTGCACCGAAAAATGTGTCAGGATAGAAGTCTACAAAACCTAACAAATTATATGTCCACGAATCCAGAATGACGATACGAATCCAACGGTATATCCGAAATAGGATTCCGATGTGCCGATCTCAAAATGATACGTTGACGCGGACACTTGGTATCCGGTTTGCACGGAAATACGTGCCAGAGCAAATGTCTTCAAAACTCAGCAAATTATATGTCAACGAGTCCAGAATGACGATACGAACTCAACGATATATCCGAAATTGGATTCCGATGAGCCGATCTCAAAGTGACCCGTTAACTCGAAAAGTGGGACCCATTTTGCACCGAAATGCGTGCCAGGGCCCACGTTCTCCAAATCAAGCAAACTTTATATGAAAACATGCCAGAACGATGCCACGAGTCTACTGGTGGTGTCAGAAATTGAATTCGGAGTTCCGGGTTCAAAAATAGAATTTAACAAGTACAAATTAAAGAATTCGGACGGCCAACTTTGGCGTCGAATTCGACCAACCGAACGTGCTTAAAATGAAACGAAACCTAAAGAAGACAAGAAGAGGGTTATACCAGCTGCGCATAGGAATTGGTAGTGCACCAACCGAAGCTGCGACGGCGAAGATACGAGCTGACGAAGTCGGCTCCACGAAACTGTCCAAAAATAGTTCAATTTAAAACGTCAACTTGGTGGCCAGTTTTGAGGTATCAAACGACAAAATTAACGGACGAAAATTGAGGGAAGTGAAGATGGATATACTGAGATTGCGATGGAGCAAGAAGTTCGCCGATCCAACGGTCGGATCTCCCGAAAAAATAAGTACAAACTTGCTGCGACGGAGCGCCATTTTCGAGTTTAAAACTCGCGCGCGCCGACGGGATCTCGTGCCAAACGCACGAATCGTGTGTTTCACACGTCGGGGAGGCCGGTGGTGGACAGGAAGAGGTCTTCGGGGGTACGCGCGCCGGTGGGGGGGTCACTGGTGGCGACGATCGGCCGCGGTGGCGCGCGCGGGGTGGCGCGACTACTGCGTACTGCTGCTGCTTGCTGTCGCAGCTGCTGCTGCATGCTGCGGTACGGCGGTGCATCACCGGGGAGGGGCTGGCCTGGCCGGGGCACGGCGGTGACATGCCAACGACGACGGTGGTGGAGATGGTGTACGGTGGTGGTGATGAAGAGAATGGTGATGGTGGTTTTTGGTGTTTATGGAGATGGAGAAGAAAGAGGAGAAGAGAGGAAGTCGGGGAGGTTGCTCGGCCTAGGGTGGTGGTGCTGGTGATGCTCGGCCAGGGGTTGGGCTCGGCTGTGGGGAAGCTCGGGGAGCTCAGCCATGGGGGGGAGGGGGTGGTGTTGTGTAGTGTAAGGAGAGTGGGAGAGAGAGATTTGTATAGGTGTGTGTGTGTGTTTATTAATATAAAGAGAGAGAGAGAGAGAGAGAGTTTAGATATTATGAGAGAGGGAGAGAGAGAGAGGTCGGTTGAGTGAGAGAGAGGGGTGTGCTGTGATGGGAGGGAGGGTGTATGTGTAGTGAAGAGAGAGAGAGAGAGAGAGTGGTATTTATTTATTTATATATATATATGTATATATATAAATATTTGGGATATTTAAAAGTAGAGAGAGGAGATATTTTCAAAATAGAAAAAAGAGAAATATTAGGTATTTGGGCAGTCATGAGAGGATAATATGGAGCTTGAGTTCGGGTTCGGTTGAGCCGGGTCGGGTCAAAATCGAACCGGGTGCAATATTCGAATTAAAATGGATATTTATAATCATGAAAAAATAAATAATATGTGGGAACTCCAATAAATGGGACACAAGCGTCATGCGGGTAGTAGGCTTCATGTGGGCCACGTCCATACTTTGGGTCGGCTAGGTTGGGTCGATGTCGGGTCCCGAAATTAAATTGGAAATTAAATCAGGTTTCACGGTAGAAAATAAATCGGCCTAAATTAACCCGGAAGTTGTGCGAAGAAAATGGAGCACAAAATGGAGTGTCTGAGTGGGACACGAAGGTCATGGGTGAAGAGCGTCTCGAGTAGATCATTCATGAGAAGTTGGTTCTGAGAAAACGACTGGTCTCGTGCTCCTAAATTAAAAGTCACGGTAACGTGCAAACGAAGATCAAAAATAAAAGTGGGAATAATTATTCAATGATTAATTGGTCTAAGTTGACCCGAAGTTGCGCGATACAAAAAGAGCATAAGGGAACGAGTTCAAGTGGGACATGATATATCAACACGAAGATAATCTTGTCTACTTCAAAACTCGTAAAGAGAGTTTACAGAGATTGGTATCCCTGACGCTCCAGAAGTCAAAGTTATGGGAAGGTACATTAATGATCTAAACAATTAAATAATAAAATATTTATCAAAAATAATTTATTCAGAAAAATAAAAATAAAATCTGAAATTCAGGGGGCTTACATCCTACCCACCTTACAAAAATTTCGTCCTCGAAATTAAAAATCATCCAACCGGTCAAACTATAACATGTAGCTGCTCTGGCTACGATACTCAATCTGCTACCCTTGTAATCATATCTTCCGTTTCTCTTACAATCTTTTTGGTTCAGGTTCAATAAAGGTCCTTCTATCATAAACTACGTCATATATCCTTTAGAATCTTCTATACTAACATGAAACATTTATGTATACCCTAAACTATAGGTCATTCTCTGGACATGTCTATAAGCCTAAAATGCTTAATCATCAACCATATTTTAATCTCAATTGTAAATACTTAATTTCCTTATCATATCTTAAGTATCCTTATTATATCAATCTACAGGCCCTTAGCATCATTTGTCGTCAATCCTTTTCTACAGCTTCTCTTTGAAATTATACGTTCAATTCTTATCCTTGGCGTAGAGCCTTCTTCTTTTTACTCAACAAGTCCTCCGAATATAAATCCTCGATTTCAAACTCCCGATTTATTAATTTCTAATGTACATATGTCTTTGTCTCATTCTGATATCTTCCCGATCTCGTACGCAATACAATAACTCATTCTAATTTATTCTATATCAATCCACATATCAATCTACCCTCTAATCACGTGTAATTAGCTATAGATAACCAATCAAAATTCTACGAATGCTAAATCCTCAAACTGCTAAGCACAAGATTCTAATCCTCAATCCATAGTCATAACAATATAATATCTCATTTCTCCATCTTTAGATACCCTATCATCGAGTCATAATACCAATACAATCGTTCTTAATGGTTTCCAAGTCTGCTACAGTCAGTCACCCATACTTGTCCTATAAGCTTAATCTAACCAATCCCTAGGAAAAGTATTTATCACAATCACACAATACATCTATAGTTATACTTACAGAATCGGTTAACAAAGTTTGGCTATTTCGGTCGTCTATCAAATAGAAGGTAACAAGGCCTAAGACTGGGTCAAGCAATCTATAACAGTGTTCAAACAAGTTTAAAGGTCAAGCAAGACAGAAAAGTTTGTTGGAATATCTCCAAGAATGGTACAAAGACAAAGAGATGCATAACCCAAGAGGTTAACGAAAAAGAGTTTAGTCAAGTCATAGGAAAGATGGAACACAAAAATAACTATGTCCAAAAAGATAACATGAAAGCAATCCTGTTGGAGAGTCCTAGAGAACCTATAATCCTAGTTGTAGATGTAAAATAGAACAGAGTTAATCAAGACGGGGAAAAATGATGATAAAAATTTATTCTTGCTCATTCGGTCATAACAAAGTAAACCAAATTAAGATACGATCTGATAGCCATACATGTCTTCCTGAAATCATGTTGCCAGAATTTTCGCCACACCAGTAAGCTTAGATGCAATAAACGATAGTCATAACTAAGGTATACTCCCTAAAATCATATTATCTAGAATCCTCGCCATGCCAAACGGTATGGCTGCTAGAAAATCTAAATTCTATGAATAGGATAGTATATCCAAAATCAGGCTCTATGTTTTTGTTATACCAGCTAATATGGCTACGATAAATTCTAAACTCCATAACTAAAGCAGACGTTTACCTTATCAGGATATATCATAATTCGATCCACAAAATTTATCACGATACAAGATCAAAGTTAACAACGAAAATCAGAAATTAAATTCAACAACAAATTTAAAGGAGAGTAAATGGAAACAGGTGAAAACAGATTTCTAGGTAAGATTAGAGTAAGATCCTCAGGGGTCATCCCAAGGGTACAAACTTGGTCTAAATTGACCCACCGAAATACAAACAAGAGGCTAATTATAGCTAACGGTCCTATGCTGTGACGAGTTTTCCTATGTTGTTGTCACTCCCGTTTTTCGTTCTACGTATTTCCAGTATACGTACACGAGATCCTGACATGTATTTTTATTTTCCTGCCTGGCTAGCTAATTTCAGTTTAATCTTGATTAGGTTCATCATAGCATGTAATGGTTTAACTTGGTTTATTTTGGGATGGCTTGGTTTATTCTTTGGTTAATCATGTTAAACCCACCACCATCTCCCTTTATAACCCAACTAACTTTTTTTTTCTCCTCCACTTTCTCATTAACTCTTCCTCCTTCTCCATTAAACCCACCACCAACCAAGAACACCCCTTAGGCAAGTGCAACTTGCTTCCACAAGAGAACCTATTTTTATTGTTCCATTAGCTTCTCCTCATGTTTCTAAGACACATTAGAACTTGTCATTTTCCATTTTGAGGCTTTGATTTTTGTAGATCTAGAAATTAGTTATTTTTGGATTTTGATGGTTTTGATCTATCAAACTTCTTTGTTTTCAAGTTTTGATGGTTCCATGTTGTAGAGAATTTTATTCTACCCAATTTTGACCTTTGAAAAATTAGATTTGGACTTGTTTTGACCAAGTTATAGACTTTTGAAGCTTTGGGTTCAAACCATAGAGTTCTTGCTGTTTTGGAGAAGACAGTGAGCAGTGTGCGCGAGCTTTTTAGCTTGCGCCACTGAGTTGTGTGCGCTCTTTAGCGCAGCGCAGTCTGACTCATACGCTGCCTTGATGAGGAGTCGTATGGACCTCATACGCTGCCTTGATGAGGAGTCGTATGGAGTACATACGCTGCCTTGAAGAGGAGTCGTATGGACCTCATACGCTGTCTTGATGAGGAGTCGTATGGAGTACATACGCTGCCTTAAAGAGGAGTTGTATTGGTCCATACGCTGCCTTTTGGAGACGTATGTCTTGCATACGTTAACTTGAGCGTAGCCTGACTTGAGCGTAGCCTGACTTGAGCGCAGCCTGACTTCAGCATAGCCTGACTTGAGCGTAGCCTGACTTAAGCGTAGCCTGACTTGAGCGTAGCTTGACTTGAGCATAGCTTGACTTGAGCGCAGCCTGACTTGAGCGTAGCCTGACTTGAGCGTAGCTTGACTTGAGCGCAGCCTGACTTGAGCGCAGCCTGACTTGAGCGCAGTCTGACTCATACGCCTTTTGATGTAAACTCGATATGAACCCGGTGTGATCATGACATTATTTATGAATGTTAATCGGAACAAGGCTTAGTGATGGAATTGCATGATTAGTGACCCGTCGTGGTGCACTCTTGACACGTAATTTTACATGATAATTCTTGATGGTGGTCCGTTGTGACGCACTCTTGCCTTGATAAGTAATCTTGATAAGTAACATGACATGATAGTGACCCGCCGTGGTGCACCTTTGATAAGTAATCTTGACATGATAACCTTGATACGCTGTTGCGACGGCTAACTTGATATGCTAAGTGAATTCTTGACACCGTGGGTGATTGTATTGAATAGCTTGTATAAGCAACCAATCTTGTCTCGCATCATGTCTAGGACATGTATCCCTGGTTACCACGGTCAGGGATTCATACCGAATCTGACTAGGTTAATGACTAGATTAATCAAGTAGAGCATATAGAGAGGTATTCCGGCTACAAGCAATCCCGTTATCTGGGCGCCTTCCTTGATGGACTTGTAGCCTGTCGACGAGTAGGGTACATTTCCAGCTCACTGTTATGTGGGGCACTACATGAAACGATTACTATGTACACTGTCATGTGTTGCATCCAAGTCACCTAACAAGGCATGATAACTCTAAGCTTGAACCTTGCGTCTGGATAACCTGGATAGTCTGCAGGGCTTGTGGCCGTAGGCGTACCTCATTGCATCTTGCTAGTAACTAAGCTTGTGATAATCCTAGTTAGTTAAGTATCAAGCCGTACTCTTTGCTTGGCCGTGAATGATGGATGGAGTCCTATCTTGTCTAGTCTTGCCTAGATCCAGTGCATGGATATCTCCGGACATGCTTGTTTATGCTTTACTTTATCGATAATTGGTTCGAGGCTAAGTTCTGTTCAGGTGAAGGGTTACAACCCCGGTCCTTGTTTGGTTTACGGGTTGTAACTTGGGTACCGGAATGGTCCTCTAGTTATCTTATCGTTTATCATCCTGTTTTCTTTAACTCATGTCTTATATTATTTACCTATGATTTATGTGCTGACATGCTGGTTTTAGTTCTTAAGTGAAGCCTCCTTTGTGGCACTTGCTCTTTCTGGGGTCTGACCCAGCTGGTTTTGTATGGCCAGATTCCGGAGCAGCTCCAGAGGATCTACCGGTTTTTCAGCCCGATGGTGAACACCAGACGTAACCAGGGCAACGAGTGGGTTTTATTTTGCTCTCCCACTCCCTTGTAAAAATATTCTCTTGAGGCATTTAGTCGCCGAGCAAATGTTAGCTCGTTTGCAACTTTATTTACTGTCTGCCTACGGGCTGTAACATGATTGGCAACCTAGGGTTGATCATGTATGACTAAACTCTTGCTAGTCCTCACATTTTATAACGACTAGCTTCATGATCAGCTGAATATGTAATATTTGGGACGCCTTACTATTGTATATTTGGGGATCTTACATCTTGTAACATTTACTTACTTGCTTGCGATTGAGACACTTGGCTTGTTATTGACCTTAAGAGACTGATGGCTCGTAGGAAACCCTCATGCATCTAGACAGCCGTGACCGTATTGTGAGGTGAGAATTACTTCAATATACGTAGCTGGCTGTGTCTGTCCCCCGCTCTCCAGTATTCTGGTTCTGGGACGTGACACGGTTTAAGTGGTGGCCCATGCAAGGTCTTGTAAATCAAGATGTGTGAGGGTTTACCGGATAGATGTCTCAATCAGCACTCGCCCTTGATCTCTACTCGTGCCTTCTAATCTTTCAGAATCCTTGACCTGATCACATGTTTGTATCCTCGATCTATCATGGTCCTTTCTTATTGTTCCCCATGTCGTTTCTTCAGCGATATTGTTCCTGGTCCTACCGATCAGCAAGGCGGAGCACCTCCAGTGGACCAGCAGCAACCTGGAGACCAAGCCCAGCACTCTGGAGCGACCTCCCGAGTCATGCATTCCGAGGATCCCGAGCCCCCAGTTCAGCCAGTCCAGCCTGCATAGCCTGACGATGGCACCTTGGTGGGTCTCATCAGGACATTGCTTGCGTCTCAAGATCGTCGGGGCGATGCCCTGCACCAGGCAGTACAGGATGCCATGGGCCGTGTTGGTTATCAAGGGAACAGTGCGGCTAGCAGTTTCAAGCGCCTCAACCCTCCCTTCTTTGATGGGAGTGAAGATGCTATTGCAGCTGATGCGTGGCTCCAGGACATTGAGATTATCTTAGATGCAGCCAAGACTCCAGAAGGAGAGAAGGTAGCTGTGGTACGTCTACAGTTATTGGACCTAGCCCGTACCTGGTGTGCGATGATAGCAGTTGGTTTGGCAACGCCTGTCCCGTAGGCGGTATTCAGTGAGAAGTTTCAGATCAAGTACTTCGATGCTGTGGCTCGGCATGACTTACAGACGAAGTTCACCAATCTTAGGCAGATGAGCAGGACGGTCGATGGATATGCGGCCGAGTTTTCAAGACTGAGTCGGTTTGCTCCCACTTTGGTGGCAACCTAGTTTGATCGAGCGCAGCGGTTCCAGCAGGGACTCCACCTAGAGATCATTCTAGCAGTGGAGCAGTTTGAGCATCAGACCTTTGATGCTGTTTTGCGGGCAGCTAAGAGGCATGAGTATACCTCCCAGAGGATCGTGGACAGGACCGGAGGTCGGAAGCGATCTCACGGTCAGATGACCCAGTCTTCAGCACCAGCCCCGACAGTCAGGGCTTTGACAATTGGAACTCCAAGGAGGGCAGCATCAGTAACGTCGGTTCAGCATTTAGCCCCGACGTCCCCTCCGCAACAGAGGCAGAAGCAGTCTTCCGCAATGGGCTGCACTCATTGTGGGAAGCCCGGACACGTTGTTTCGGAGTGTCGCAGAGCACAGGGATTGTGTTTGGCTTGTGGGGCGCCGGACCACAAGATAGGGTCCTGTCCGAATAGGGCCAGTTCATCATCGGCCTTCTCTAGTCCCTCGGTAAGGGGACCAGCACCAGCACCAGTACAGCAACAACAGCAGTACCAGCCCCCGAGGCCATTGCCGCCTCAGGCTCAGGCATTCCAGCAGCAGCGACCCCAACAGTATATCCTGGTCCAAGCTCAGACTCAGAATCGGCAGAGAGGTATCTGTGTCCTATTGTCTTGCTTTCCGCCGTCGTTATATGGGACACATGTCATGTTTCATGTATCCTAATTACAACGATATATCCCGGGCCCGAGCCATGTCCTAGATCATTCGAAAACGGTTATTGGTACCAACCTTTTCGTATGAGGAGAGGCCCGTGTCCCTGTTTGACCAAAGAGAGAGACCTCAAGCGCAAGACTATCAGTTTAGTTCGTGTTGCTTGAGTTCATCGCTCTTTGGGTAAGTCAACGTGGGAGCGTGAGGATGATATCCGATCGCGATATCCCGACTTGTTTGACTCGTGAGGTATAATGTCTTCCTTATGCCTCATGCCTTCGAATCCTTGCTTGCGTGATTGATTGATTGTCTAGTATAGCTTGCTTGTTATTAGTATAGCTGGTCATTGCCCCTCTAGCCTCTTGATTAAATTTCGAGGACGAAATTCTTTTAAGGTGGGTAGAGTTGTCACCCCCGTTTTTCGTTCTACGTATTTCCAGTATACGTATACGGGATCCTGACATGTATTTTTATTTTCCTGCCTGGCTAGCTAATTTTAGTTTAATCTTGATTAGGTTCATCATAGCATGTAATGGTTTAACTTGATTTATTTTGGGATGGCTTGGTTTATTCTTTGGTTCATCATGTTAAACCCACCACCATCCCCCTTTATAACCCACCTAACTTTTCTCTCTCCTCCACTTTCTCATTAACTCTTCTTCCTTCTCCATTAAACCCACCACCAACCAAGAACACCCCTTAGGCAAGTGCAACTTGCTTCCACAAGAGAACCCATTTTTATTGTTCTATTAGCTTCTCCTCATGTTTCTAAGACACATTAGAACTTGTCATTTTCCATTTTGAGGCTTTGATTTTTGTAGATCTAGAAATTAGTTATTTTCAGATTTTGGTGGTTTTGATCTATCAAACTTCTTTGTTTTCAAGTTTTGATGGTTCCATGTTGTAGAGAATTTTATTCTACCCAATTTTGACTTTTGAAAAGTTGGATTTGGACTTGTTTTGACCAAGTTATGGACTTTTGAAGCTTTGGGTTCAAACCATGGAGTTCTTGCTATTTTGGAGAAGACAGTGAGCAGTGTGCGCGAGCTTTTTAGCTTGCACCACTGAGTTGCACGCGCTCTTTAGCGCAGCGCAGTCTGACTCATACGCTGCCTTGATGAGGAGTCGTATGGACCTCATACGCTGCCTTGATGAGGAGTCGTATGGAGTACATACGCTGCCTTGAAGAGGAGTCGTATGGACCTCATACGCTTCCTTGTTGAGGAGTCGTATGGAGTACATATGCTGCCTTGAAGAGGAGTCGTATGGGTCCATACGCTGCCTTTTAGAGACGTATGTCTTGCATACGCTGACTTGAGCACGGCCTGACTTGAGCGTAGCCTGACTTGAGCACAGCCTGACTTGAGCGTAGCCTGACTTGAGCGTAGCCTGACTTGAGCGCAGCCTGACTTGAGCGTAGCTTGACTTGAGCGCAGCCTGACTTGAGCGTAGCCTGACTTGAGCGTAGCTTGACTTGAGCGCAGCCTGACTTGAGCGCAGCCTAACTTGAGCGCAGTCTGACTCATACGCCTTTTGATGTAAACTCGACATGAACCCGGTGTGATCATGACATTATTTATGAATGTTAATCGGAACAAGGCTTAGTGATGGAATTGCATGATTAGTGACCCGTCGTGGTGCACTCTTGACACGTAATTTGACATGATAATTCTTGATGGTGGTCCGTTGTGACGCACTCTTGCCTTAATAAGTAATCTTGATAAGTAACATGACATGATGGTGACCCGCCGTGGTGCACCTTTGATAAGTAATCTTGACATGATAACCTTGATACGCTGTTGCGACGGCTAACCTGACATGCTAAGTGAATTCTTGACACCGTGGGTGGTTGTATTGAATATGCTTGTATAAGCAACCAGTCTTGTCTCGCATCATGTCTAGGACATGTATCCCTGGTTACCAGGGTCAGGGATTCATACCGAATCTGACTAGGTTAATGACTAGATTGATCAAGTAGAGCATATAGAGAGGTATTCCGGCTACAAGCAATCCCGTTATCTGGGCGCCTTCCTTGATGGACTTGTAGCCTGCCGACGAGTAGGACACATTTCCAGTTCACTGTTATATGGGGCACTACATGAAACGAACTATGCACACTGTCATGTGTTGCATCCAAGTCACCTAACAAGGCATGATAACTCTAAGCTTGAACCTTGCGTCTGGATAACCTGGATAGTCTGCAGGGCTTGTGGCCGTAGGCGTACCTCATTGCATCTTGCTAGTAACTAAGCTTGTGATAACCCTAGTTAGTTAAGTATCAAGCCGTACTCTTTGCTTGGCCGTGAATGATGGATGGAGTCCTATCTTGTCTAGTCCTGCCTAGATCCAGTGCATGGATATCTCCGGACATGCTTGTTTATGCTTTACTTTATCGATAATTGGTTCGAGGCTAAGTTCTATTCAGGTGAAGGGTTACAACCCCGGTCCTTGTTTGGTTTACGGGTTGTAACTTGGGTACCGAAATGGTCCTCTAGTTATCTTATCGTTTATCATCCTGTTTTCTTTAACTCATGTCTTATGTTATTTCACCTATGATTTATGTGCTGACATGCTGGTTTTAGTTCTTAAGTGAAGCCTCCTTTGTGGCACTTGCTCTTTCTGGGGTCTGACCCAGCTGGTTTTGTATGGCCAGATTCCGGAGCAGCTCCAGAGGATCTACCGGTTTTCCACCCCGATGGTGAACACCAGACATAACCAGGGCAACGAGTGGGTTTTATTTTGCTCTCCCACTCCCTTGTAAAAATATTATCTTGAGGCGTTTAGCCGCCGAACAAGTGTTAGCTCGTTTGCAACTTTATTTACTGTCTGCCTACGGGCTGTAACATGATTGGCAACCTAGGGTTGATCATGTATGACTAAACTCTTGTTAGTCCTCACATTTTGTAACGACTAGCTTCATGATCAGCTGAATATGTAATGTTTGGGACGCCTTACTATTGTATATTTGGTGATCTTACATCTTGTAACATTTACTTACTTGCTTGTGATTGAGACATTAGGCTTGTTATTGACCTTAAGGGACTGATGGCTCGTAGTAAACCCTCATGCATCTAGACAGCCGTGACCGTATTGCGAGGTGAGAATTACTTCAATATACGTAGCTGGCTGTGTCTGTCCCCCGCTCTCCAGTATTCTGGTTCTGGGGCGTGACAGTTGTACTCCTAGAAATCCTCTAAATGTTCTAAATGTTTATTCCTAGTGTTATCAAGTTGTCCTAGATCCTAATTGCAGGCATGCTTGGTACAATAATGTAACCAAACAACTTAAGTCTGGACCTGCATGGGCCGCCAAAAAAATATGTCACGACCCGTTACCCAAATTATTGGGCCGGGCCGAGCCATGTCCAGCCTACGCTTGATTAAAGCGTAGTAAGCTGTTCTAAGAATAGACAATAAAGGATCTAAGCAGCTAACAGTTCTAAAATCATATTTAAAGTTCATCACAACACAGCATCTATAAGCGAAGGTAAATAAGTACAGACTAAATAATACACTTCCAAAGTATCTAACTGGAGATAAAGTCCAGTATCCAAATATAAGTACAGACCAAAATCTAAGTCTCAAAACACATGAAAATATCTAAGCAAGGTTCCCCGCTGGGGCCTCTTCTGGAGCTAAGGCCAGGTCCTCAATACAGTACCATAATATGTAACACATAGTGTTTCCTTCTCGAAAAGTATACCTACAATGTTATCCTGTCAGGACGGGAGCAAGTACAACCTCTACAACTAAAGTACTGAACATATAATGAAAGAGATGTACAATAAGAAACATGGTGTGATAAGTCTATAAAACAGGAAATACTAGAAACATGGCCTCATGGTACAACTGGGATCACAATATCATAGTAACACAGGGAACATGGCATATCTGGAATCATGATATATCTCATAATCTATCATGGCAAGGATACATATGTCATAGAGACAGATGTATATGTAATATTTAAAACTGTAGCAGGTACGTGATCGGTCAATAGATGTACAATGTGCTGGGGCACATAATAAAATGTACATACGTACAAGTTAACAAGCATAGGTGTACATCCGTACAGAAATGCGGGATAATGGCCTGCGGCAAGGTATGCATATAAAATGCGACCTCGCTCGCTACTATAGGGGGGTCATAATCACGTACTCAACTGTCAGTTTTCCCATAACCCATATTCTATCATGTGAGAGATATGAGAACAGTAAAAACATGTGAGAGACACTGGGAGTAATATAAGCATGGCCGGTACTGGGAACAGTATGAAACATGTGAATACTCTGAGTAGTATAAAGCATAGTAAAACATGTACTGAGAACCAGTAAGGAACATGTGAAGATATAAGAACTGTCCTAAGCATGTCAGGTACTGTAAGTAATACAACATGTGAAGACATAGCTTGCTACCTCAAGGATCAGTATTTTAACAGTGTTAATACATGTTCTAGCATTAAAAGTTAGTAAATGAGTTTGTAGATGTACTTGCCTCGAGCAAAGCAAGAATACTAGTACAAAAATATAGATGCCTGGTGTCCTGTCAATAATGATATACAAACTCAGTTCTAAGCTATGTTCAATATTACACTAGTGGTGAGACACGACTCCTAACTGGACACTAACTAAGTGGAGACCTAGAACAAAAGTCCAATGTGGGGTGACACTATATCCAAACTAATTTCCTAAGGTCTTTACACTAGTGCGGGGTGAGGTCCAATACGACTAAAACACAAAACAACACAAAAAGTTGCAAGTCGTAATTATTCAATAATTAAATGAAACTGTACACTAAGTTCCAACAATTTTATAGATAGACAGAAAGCTAAATTATATATAAAATAAAGTACCAAAATGATCCTTGTTAATTATAGAAATTTATACTAATTTTTCTGGAATTTATAAACCTTCATAAATATTTATTAAAAATCAGCAAACATAAATATACTAAAAATGAGTTATGTTTTCCTATTTTTATAAAATACCAAAAGCACTTAATAAATGCTAGAAAAATTATAATAAATTATCTAAATTAACATAATATTTAAATACAATTTTTTCCAGATTTTTACAGAAATTAAAATATATATAAAAATTCAAAAACAGAAAGTAACAATTTTTGGAAAAATAATTAATTACAAATGAAGGATAATACATAAGCAAAATCTACAGATGTTGTCGGATGATAAAATAAATATCACCAACGTGTCCAGAACGGTCAAATCAGCTAGGATAGCCTACCCATAAGTCTAATTTGGACACAGGGGTAAAACGGTAATTTTGGGTCAAAATGATGTCCGCAGTTGGACACACTTTGTACCGAAAAACGTGTCAGGATAGAAGTCTACAAAACCTAGCAAATTATATGTCCACGAATCCAGAATGACGATACGAACCCAACGGTATATCTGGAATAGGATTCCGATGTGCCGATCTCAAAATGATACGTTGACGCGGACACTTGGTATCCGATTTGCACGAAAATGCGTGCCGGAGCAAATGTCTTCAAAACTCAGCAAATTATATGTCAACGAGTCCAGAATGACGATACGAACTCAACGGTATATCCGGAATTGGATTCCGATGAGCCGATCTCAAAGTGACCCGTTGACTCGAAAAGTGGGACCCACTTTGCACCGAAATGTGTATCAGGGCCCACGTTCTCCAAATCAAGCAAACTTTATATGAAAATATGCCAAAACGACGCCACGAGTCTACTGGTGGTGTCAGAAATTGAATCCGGAGTCCCGGGTTCAAAAATAGAATTTAACAAGTGCAAATTAAAGAATTCGGACGGCCAACTTTGGCATCGAATTCGACCAACCGAACGTGCTTAAAATAAAACGAAACCTAAAGGAGACAGGAAGAGGGTTATTCCAGCTGCGCACAGGAACTGGTAGCACGACAACCGGAGCTGCGACGGCGAAGATACGAGCTGACGAAGTCGGCTCCACGAAACTGTCCAAAAATAGTTCAATTTAAAACGTCAACTTGGTGGCCAGTTTTGAGGTATCAAACGACAAAATTAATGGACGAAAATTGAGGGGAGTGAAGATGGATATACCGAGATTGCGACGGAGTAAGAAGTTCGCCGATCCAACGGACGGATCTCCCGAAAAATACGTACGAACTTGCTGCGACGGAGCGCCATTTTCGAGTTCAAAACTCGCGCGCGTCGACAGGATCTCGTGCCAAACGCACGAATCGTGTGATTCACACGTCGGGGAGGCCGGTGGTGGACAGGGAGAGGTCGTCGGGGGTACGCGCGCCGGTGGAGGGGTCGCTGGCGGCGGCGGTCGGCCGCGGTGGCGTGCGCGGCGCGCAGCAGCGCGCGGGGTGGCACGGCTACTGCGCACTGCTGCTGCTTGCTGTCGCAGCTGCTGCTGCATGCTGCGGTACGGCGGCACATCGCCGGGGAGGGGCTGGCCTGGCCGGGGTACGACGGTGACATGCCGAAGGCGGCGGTGGTGGAGATGGTGTGCGGTGGTGGTGATGAAGAGAATGGTGATGGTGGTTTTTGGTGTTTATGGAGATGGAGAAGAAGGAGGAGAAGAGAGGAAGTCGGGGAGGTTGCTCGGCCTAGGGTGGTGGTGCTGGTGATGCTCGGCCAGGGGCTGGGCTCAGCTGTGGGGAAGCTCGGTGAGCTCAGCCATGGGGGGGTGTTGTGTAGTGTAAGGAGAGTGGGAGGGAGAGATTTGTATGGGTGTTTGTGTGTTTATTAATATAAAGAGAGAGAGAGAGAGAGAGAGAGAGAGAGAGAGAGAGAGTTTAGATATTATGAGAGAGGGAGAGAGAGAGAGGTCGGTTGAGTGAGAGAGAGGGGGTGTGCTGTGATGGGAGGGGGGGAGTATGTGTAGTGAAGAGAGAGAGAGAGAGAGAGAGAGGAGAGAGAGAGAGAGAGAGGTATTTATTTATTTATATATATATGTATATATATAAATATGTGGAATATTTAAAAGTAGAGAGATGAGATATTTTCAAAATAGAAAAAAGAGAAATATTGTGTAGGGTATTTGGGTAGTCATGAGAGGACAATATGGAGCTTGGGTTCGGGTTCGGTCGAGCCGGGTCGGGTCAAAATCGAACCGGGTGCAATATTCGAATTAAAATGGGTATTTGTAATCATGGGAGAATGAATAATATGCGGGGACTCCAATAAATGGGACACAAGCGTCATGCGGGTAGTAGACTTCATGTGGGCCACGTCCATACTTTGGGTCGGCTAGGTTGGGTCGATGTTGGGTCCCAAAATTAAATTGGAAATTAAATCAGGTTTCACGGTAGAAAATAAATCGGCCTAAATTGACCCGGAAGTTGTGCGAAGAAAATGGAGCACAAAATAGAGTGTCTGAGTGGGACACGAAGGTCATGGGTGAAGAGCGTCTCGAGTAGATCATTCATGAGAAGTTGGTTCTGAGAAAACGACTGGTCTCGTGCTCCTAAATTAAAAGTCACGGTAACGTGCAAACGAAGATCAAAAATAAAAGTGGGAATAATTATTCAATGATTAATTGGTCTAAGTTGACCCGAAGTTGCGCGATACAAAAAGAGCACAAGGGAACGAGTTCAAGTGGGACATAATATATCAACACGAAGATAATCTTGTCTATTTCAAAACTCGTGAAGAGAGTTTACAGAGATTGGTATCCCTGACGCTCCAGAAGTCAAAGTTACGGGAAGGTACATTAATGATCTAAATAATTAAATAATAAAACATTTATCGAAAATAATTTATTCAGAAAAATAAAAATAAAACCTGAAATTCAGGGGGCTTACACGGCCCGACCTTAGTTTTAACATATGAAGCCCAAGACCAAGCCCGGAGGATCGGGTTTGGCTCGGGTTGAACTCGGGTTGGGTCGGGTCCATCGGGTTTATCGGGCTCTAATATGCTAATTGAAACAATTTTAAACAAAAGTAATATTAAACCCATAATCAAATAGCAATCAAGTCTTGATCATTACAAAATACAAACTGAAATAAGATTTAAGAAAAAGATTTGAAGAGTTTGGGTGAAGAAATTTAGGATTTAAACTTTTTATTTAAGAAGTTTGACAATATACATATATAAGTCGGGTTCTTCGGGTAACCCGTCACATGAACCGGAGCCCAACCCGATTTATGATCGGGTTCACATATTTAAACCCAAACCTGAGCCCGTACCCGAGTATCTTCAACCCTAATCCAACCCATTAACGGGTTTATCCGATCGGACTCGGGTTTAGCATGTCCGAGTTGCACCCCTAAGCGTCCCAGCCTACGCCGCAGAAACGACGTAGAATGCTGTCTAGGTCTACTATCTAACAACAGTTATAATATCAAAACCTGTCGAGAATGGTCAACTCCGAACGGAGGACAAGCAATGACAATATAATATACTTAATCACAAACTCTAAGAAAGATAGATGATACTGAAATATAAAGACAACAAGATATAAAAATATCATCAAGAAGATCCAACATAGAAATAATACAAGTCCAGAGTCAACAATCTCAAATACAAATACTAAAATAATAACAAGCCAAAATGTAATCTGGAGACAAGTCCAGTACCAAACTAATCTAGCTAAGCTACTCTAAAGCCTCATCGGCTGGAACTAACCCCTGCTGAACTAGGGTTTCCAAGTCTAAGCCAACTACGTCATGGGGACCGTAGTAGGTAGGACACTCCTCCTCGCCATAATCTGTAAAATTTTGTCAACATATCCAGTCAGGATGGAACGAGCACAAATCTCCAATAACAGTTTTAGTCAAACGATAAAGAATATGTAGCAGTAAATAGAGAGAGTATACTTGTGAAATGGGAAGTACATGAAAGTAGCATGGCAAGGTTAAAGTTGTAAACTATAGCTAGAGCAATGGCAAGAAAACTGATCATATCATGTACAAGAGTCGAGAATCATACCATCTACGTGAGTGAATACTAGCTACGACATGTGGTCGGCTTGGGTACTTGCACAATAGCTTCATGGTCTGGTTAATCATACATGGGGTGTATGATCAACACTCACAATCACAATAGTTGCACAATAGGGAATTGACTACATATCTACACTAATACTCTCTGCCCCCGACTGATACAGTGGATCCAACCAAGACACATTATTACACGGAATCTCTGAGAAGGTTGCAAGCCCCTCGCAGGAATCGTGTCTATATAGTGCACAATAAACAAGGAAGACTAGCACAATGTATACCAAGTAATATAAGGAATAACATCTCATGACGAGATCCAGACAAATACCAATTCGTGTGAACAATATGTCAAGAGAACAATGATATCTATACTAAATACAAGAAACATAGACGATATCATAAAATAGAAATATTATCAGAGAATGTACTCACCTGAGATCCGGTGGAATTATGTCAACAGTGTATCGAGGCTCAGAGTGAAGTCACAGACCTAAAATAAGATATCCATGAGTTAAATAGGATTTAACAGTGTATGACATAATTTCTAGTGTATGCTATGCAAATCTAGGTCAAACTCAGTCACACCAAGTCATACTAGGTCAAACTAAATCAAACTAAATTAAACTAAGTCATACTAGGTCTAACAAAGTCAAACTAGATCAAACTAAGTCATGCTAAGTCAATCTAAGTAAACCTAAGTCATTTTAAGTCAAGGTAGGTCAAACTAGGTCAACCTAAGTCAAACAAAGTCAAACTAGGTCAAGCTAAGTCAAACAAAGTCAAACTAGGTCAAACAAGGTCAAACCAAGTCAATCTAGATCATACTAGGTCAAGGGTTGACCTACAGTTGACTTTTGGTCAACTGGTCAACTTCTAATCTAATTTAGGTCAAACTGGCTAATGGTTGACTCACAGTTGACTTTTGGTCATCTGGTCAACTTTGGTCAACTCTTAGTCCAATCTAGGTCCAATGTTGACTTGTAGTTGAGTTTAAGTCAAAACAGTCAACCTTGGTCAAACAGGATCAAATCTAAGTCAAGTATCCAACTCCTAACCATTACCTACCAAGATAACCCAAGTCTAAACTTACCTACCAAGATAACCCACTTCTAACCATTACCTACCAAGATAACTCACTTCTAACCATTACCTACCAAGATATCCTAATACCCTATCCATATTGGTATCCCAATACCAATACCTTGGGTGGAAGTCCAATACCTTAGTCTAGGTAAACATACCTTAATACCCAATACCCAATACCCAATCCTAGACATCTAGTAACTATCTATATACCCCCAAGCCACTAGCTAACCAATAACTTAGATATCTAACCTTGGTATCCTAGGCAAACCTAATACCTTGAAGGTAAATCAATACCTTACCCTAATAAGGTAAACCCAATACCTTGCCTTAACATAGGGTAAACTCATTATCTTGGAGGTAATCCCAGTATCTTAGCCTACAATAGGGTAACCCACTATACCTTGGTGAAGGTAAAACCAATATCCTAAGCTACCAACATTTGAATCCTAAGATACAAATTCCTAGTATCCCAAGATACTATCTGTCTACAAACTAACCACTATCTAACTTAGAAACTAACATAGACTAACATCTAAGATATCTAACACGTCTAGACACTCTAACAAAATATCTAACTAACACAACATATCCTAATATCTAATATCTATGGTATCCTAAGATATCCCAATATATCTCAAGATACCACTTGGTATCTCAAGATACCAAGTACCTTAACTCTAACATATGAATATCTAACTTAATATCTAAAACTAAGATACTATACATATCCAATATATATCTATCTAAACTCTAAGCTATCATATCAAAAACACACACTCTAATACACTACCATCTAACATATAAACTATCTAACTTATATCCACTAACCTCACCTAGACACTAACTTATTACTAACCATCTAACCAACTATCTTATACTTCTAGTATCCTTATCCCAAGATACTAACTAGTAGTCGGATACCAATTCTAACTAACACTAACATATGTAACTAACTAACTAACTTACCTTTAAGATACTAAACTAGGACACTAACACACACACACACACACTAGCTATGAACACACACACACTAGCACACAAAGGGAGGAATGGAAGGCTGCCTACTGCAGCCTTCATGCTGCTGGGTTAAGTGGGGCAGCATGCTGCCACTACTGCTGCTGCTATTGGGGCAGTAGTCCCCTTGCTGTTGTTGTTGGGGACAGCAGTCCCCGCCCCCATCTCCTCTCTACTCCTCTATCTATCTATCTATCTATCTATCTATCTATCTATCTATCTCACACACATAATCCCAAATCCTCCTCTATCACAAACACATACACAACTCACTATCTATCTCACCAATACATCATCTCCTCTCCACAAACACACACACACAAATACATATCAATTCCATCCCTCTCTACAAACACACATACAAATACATCCCTCATCTCACCTCATCTCATCTCCTCTCCACAAACACACACACACACTTCTCATCTCATCACCCTCTTCTCATCACACTACAAACACTACATAAACACACACACTCTCAAATCTAACACAACACATTCTCATATCCCTCTCACAAACTCACAACTCACATATCTAAACACACCTATAACATATCAATCCTTACCCTCTCACCACACACACCACCACACTCTCAAGACACACAACATCACACTCCCACATAGACACACAACACCACACACATATCAAAACTCCCCAAAATAGTCCACAAAATAAATATATACCAATATCTGATATCTCTACATAAAAATATGATTTGTGGGGCAAAATACATAGATATATACATAGGTATCCATATGAAAACTCTATGGGACATCCTAACCATGGCTAATCTACTCTTTAACACATCCAAAACTGAAATTAAAAGACAAATAAGCCTATAGGGTATAAACACAAACACATGGTGTGCCCCCTTTGGAATCTCTCCATGGGGGACACCAAACCTATCCCAAACTCCTAAAGAGGACTCAAAAGAGCCTCTAAATATTTCTAATGGTGGTTCATGCATGAGGGTGATTCCTATGGGTTCAAATATATCAAAATGCAAGGTAACATGAATTAGAGAGAAGGTTTTACCTATTGGGAGTTGGATCCCAATGATTCAACCCAAGGACACGGTTTCGACACGAAAACTTTTTGAAAATGGACTCCTCTCCTTGCTCCTTGCTCTCCACCCTAAGCTTGCACCTCCTCCTTGGTAGATTGAGTGGAATGGAGGAAGAAAGACTTGATTTGGGAGATAAAATCCAAAGGGAAGCTCTCAAGTTTGGGGGAGAACTCAAAATGAAGAAAAGAGGCTACAAATGAAATGAAACAATGGAGAACCCCTCCCCTCAAGGCCGACCACTATAGGAGCCCTAAATGGGTTTGTGAAATATCTAGGATGCCCTCATCTAGTCTTCCTTTGGTCAACTTAAGTCATGCAAAGGTTTGGTGTCAAAAGGGTCAAGTTTTTAATCTCTAAATGACTAAACTTGTCATGTGGGTTTAGTCTAAATGTACTAGCCTAATGAGATGAGTTTGTGGGCCATGTCTAACTAATCTTTGGGTCCCGACTAGAGTCTAAACTACTTTGCTCACTAACACAAGTCAAAACTAGACGAAATTCAAACTCGACTAAACTAATCCCCAAAATACAATATTAATAAATAAATATTCACAAAAAATATTAGAATATGAAAAATGACAAATTTATCCTTACTTTTGAAAACAGGCAGTTACACCCTGCGCCTACTGAATGCTTTGAAGGGCAAGGCGGTCGTAGCCAAAGTCCCGAATCGAGAACTGATGTACGTGGACGTGAAAATCAACGACCACAATACGAGGGTGATGGTCGACACAGGGGAAACCCACAACTTCATCTCGGACGCGGAGGTCCAGCGCTTGGGTCTGGTGCTTAAAAAAGACTCAAGCAAGATGAAGGCGGTCAATTCAGAGGTGCGTCCTGTGTAGGGGGTGGCCAAAGGCATAAAGATCCAATTGGAAGATTGGACGGGTGTCACCAGTCTCACGATCGTGCCACTGGATGACTTCAACATGATCCTTGGGATGGACTTCCTTACTTCGGCAAAGGCGGTCCCAAGGCCGTATCTGGGAGTCATCGGGATCATGGAGGAGAGCTCCCAGTGCATGGTGACAGTTGCACGAGACGAGCTTGCGAAGGGGAAGGCTCTCTCTGCCTTACAACTCAAGAAAGGGATGCGACACGGAGAGATGACCTACCTTGCGGTGCTCAAGACGGAGGAGGCACCCGTGCAGGGGAATCTTCCGCCTGAGATCGATGACGTCCTTGTGGAGTTCAGGGACGTCATGCCGAAGGAGTTGCCAAAGAGGCTACCTCCGCGGAGGGAGGTAGACCACGCCATTGAGTTGGAGCCGGGCACGAAGTCGCCCGCTTTGGCTCCATACCGCATGGCCCTGCCCGAGCTAGACGAGTTGAAGAGGCAACTCAAGGAGCTGCTGGATGCGGGATTCATCAGACCATCGAAGGCCCCGTACGGCGCACCGGTACTGTTCCAGAAGAAGAAGGGCGGAAGCCTTCGTTTGTGCATCGAATATCGTACACTAAACAAGGTGACCGTCAAGAACAAATATCCCATGCCGTTGGTGGCGGACATGTTCGACCAACTGGAAGGCGCAAGATACTTCTCCAAACTTGATCTACGCTCGGGGTATTATCAAGTCCGGATTGCGAAGGTTGATGAGGCTAAGACGGCATGCGTCACGAGGTATGGCGCATATGAGTTTATGGTTATGCCTTTTGGTCTAACAAATGCTCCTGCAACTTTTTGTACTTTGATGAACAAGCTCTTTCATCCCTACTTGGATCGGTTCGTCGTGGTCTATTTTGACGATATCGTTATGTACTTAAACATGATGGAGGAACATATTGAGCATTTGAAGACCGCCTTCCAAGTGCTGAGGGAGAATGAACTCTTCGTCAAGCGAAAGAAGTGCTCATTTGCACAAGAAGAGAAGAGGTGTCGTTCTTGGGACACTGGATTGGGCATGGCAAGATATGGATGGACGACACGAAGGTCCAGTCCATACGGGAGTGGGAGGCTGCCACCAGGCCGACGGAGCTGCGATCGTTCCTTGGCCTGACAAACTACTACCGACGGTTCATCCAAGGATATTCTGCCATCACAGTGCCTCTGACCGATCTGCTGCGGAAGGATCGGGCGTAGAGCTGGACGCCCCGATACGAGGAGGCATTCGAGACACTGAAGCAGGCTGTGATGGAGGAGCCGGTCCTATCTCTACCGGACTACTCCAAGGCGTTCGAAGTGCATACGGACGCATCCGACTTCGCCATCGGTGGGGTGTTGGTGCAGGAAGGACACCCCATCGCATTTGAGAGCCGCAAGTTGAATGATACCAAGCGGTGCTACACGATGCAAGAGAAGGAGATGATCGCGGTCGTGCATAGCTTGAGGACATGGCGGCACTACCTTCTCGGCACCAAGTTCGTGGTTATGACGGACAATATTGCCACGAGCTACTTCTAGTCCCAGAAGAAGCTATCTTTGAAGCAGGCGAGATGGCAAGATTTTCTAGCCGAGTTTGACATGGAGTTACGGTACAAACCCGACAAGGAAATTAAGTGGCCGATGCGCTCAGCAGGAAGGCCGAGCTCGCATCAGTGTGCTTGCTCAAGGGGGACATTCTGGACCGTGTTCGAGTGGGTATTATAGAAGATCCGTTGACACAGGCTATAGTGAAGCTTGTCAAGGAAGGCAAAATGAGAAGGTTCTGACTGAAAAACGGGCTTCTCTATACCAAGGGCGACAGGGTGGTCGTGCCCAAGTGGAGTGGCTTGCGGAGACAGGTTCTCAAGGAGTGCCATGATACGAAGTGGACTGGACACCCGGGGCAGAAGTGGACCTTGGTGCTGCTGGAGGCCGCCTACTACTGGCCTCCCATGCGCGAGGATGTGGAAGACTATGTGCGCACCTGTCTTGTGTGCCAACAAGACAAGGTAGACCATCAGAAGCCCGGGGGCCTACTGAAGCCTCTTTCCGTGCCGAGCAGGCCGTGGAAGAGCATATCGATGGACTTTATCTCTGCCCTGATGAAAGTGGGGGCGCTTGGGTCTATTCTCTTGGTGGTGGACCGGTTCTCAACGTACATGACCTTCATTGCTGCTTCAACGGACTGCACAGCAGAGGAGGCCGTGCGACTGTTCATCAGCTACGTGGTAAAGTTTAGGGGCATCCTGGTGAACATAGTCAGTGATTGGGATCCCCGCTTCACGGGAAAGTTCTGGATGAAGTGTTCAAAATCCTCGGGACGGACTTGCACTTCTCGACCAGCTTCCATCCGCAGACAGACGGGCAGACCGAGCGGGTCAATTCGCTACTCGAGGAGTACTTGCGGCACTTTGTGAGTGCCAACCAGAAGGATTGGGTGCATCACCTCGATGTCACTCAGTTCTGCTACAACCTTCAACGGAGCGAGTCGTCGCACAGCAACCCATTCGAGTTGGTGATGGGTCGACAGCCACTTGCCCCACATATGCTGAGTGCGGGGTCCTCGAGTAGAAGCCCCGCGGCCAACCAGTTCACTTCAGACTTCAAGACAAAGGCGGACATTGCCAAGGCAATTCTGGAGAAGGCCGCAAGGAAGATAAAGAAATAGGTCGATACGAGGCGGAGGCCGGTTGAGTTCAAGGAGGGGGACATGGTGATGATGAAGCTACAATCGCAACAGTTCAAGGTGTTCCGGAAAGTACACAAGGGACTGATTCGAAAGTACGAAGGTCACTTTCCCGTGCTCAAAAAGGTAGGCAAGGTGGCCTACAAGCTCGAGCTCCCCGCCAAGCTGAAGATTCATCCAGTCTTCCATGCCAGTTGCTTGAAGCCATACCATGAAGACTTGGAGGATCCCCAGTGAGGAGTTTCGAAGCGACCGACGGCGACCATGACTACGTCCTTCGACAGGAGGTGGAAGCCGTGCTGGACAAGAGGACCATTCGTTGGTGAGGCGTGTCCCCGTATGTGGAGTACCTCATCCAATGGAAGGGCATGTTGTACGGCGAGTCTAGCTAGGAACGTGCTGATACGCTGCATCAGTTCGAGACCGAGGTCCAGACGTTTCTCAGCGAGCATGGTTGACGAGGGCGTCAATGCCTTAGGTGTGGAAGAATGTAACGTCCCAAATGTTGCGCTCCGCCCGAGGCCAAGTTGCATAACCTTTCCACGGACCAATGTTATGCGAAAAGCTTCTAGAACATTCCAGAAGATGGCGGAACTCTCCAGAAGATAGTAGATTTCTCTGGAAGGCCCAAGATCATTCTAGATGGCCCAAGATGCTTCTGGATGACCCGTGAAGTTTTCTTTTATGTCCCTAGAGAATAAACCTGGAATATGTCGTTTCAGTTTTGGTAGGAAGAATAATTCCTGAAATATTCCTTCTAGAAGTTTCCATGTAAAGCTATATGAGCCATTATAAAAGGGGGAGGCCTCATCTGTTCCTCACCACCTAAAAACTTGTAAGCATTTTCCAAGCAATAAAGAAATTCTTATGTGTCCCATCTTTGCTCCACTCTTCTTAATTTTCTTAGCGATCTAGCTAAGTCGTGTTGGGAAGGCTTGCACGAGTCTTTGAGAAGGAAGATAGTGCGCCGCACGGGACGAAGTGCTAGCAAAAATACTAAATCCGTGGCAAACAGCTACAATCATACAAAAATTTGATTGTAAGACAGGAAATCAAGTTATATTTCCTAATCCTCAAGGTGCAGTTCCCTCCATTACTAATTGAATCATAGTCTTGAATGAAAAATCATGGGATCGCGATATAGGAACAAGAACATGAGACGAGATTAAGTCACATCTGATAATCTTTTTTTTTGTCTAAATACATCAACATTCAAAAGGATAGCTGCAAAAACTAAAAGATCAAAGATGCCTTCGTCTCCAGCAAAGCAAGAACTTCTTCTCTGTTCTTCGGTACAAGAAGTTATCAGAACTCAAACTCTTAGGTCGAACAGCGCTAATAATCAATTATCAGGGTGTAATCTGGGCCGGGTTCGCCCGAGCCCGCAGGAGGCCCGGCCCGGTTCAACCCGCTCCAAGCCCGGTCCGAGCCCACCCAATAACATACCCGGTCCGGGCTGGGTTCACCCGCCCGAGCCTAAGCCCAAGCCCC
>JANAVB010020400.1:25754164-25877309 GCA_029216955.1 Iris pallida
AAAGATATCAATAGAACTTCTTTTGATATCAATCTGATGTAGGACTAATGCTCAATCAAACATGCTACGATTGAAAATTTTCGAAAATGATAATATCTTTATGGGAGAAAATAGGTTTAAAAGTTAGGGGAATTTGAGAGAGGTCGATTTAGGGGGTCTAGTTTGGAGTTTCCTAATTGAAGAAAAGCTTTTCTGGAGGTCATTATCAAAATAGCACATTCAGAACTGAAAATAAGTAACATTTGACTTAAAAGTTAAAACCTAGAGTTTAGTCTTGGCATTTAATGGGCTTAACGTATACAAGGTTATCGATAGTTTTGGAGAAATTTGAAGGGTGGTCTTTTAAGTATTGTTTGTTGTGCTAAAGAATACAACGAGATCAGTTTTAATTGTTGGATTAACAATTATGGATGTGTTTTACGGTGAAAAAATAAGGAATGAGAAAGGGGAAGGATAGGCACCAAATCACTCGATGAGATAGGGAAATCCACTGTCATGTAGCAACGAAATCATTTTGAAGTTTGATAAAGGACTAGGTATCACACAGAAAAAGAAGAAGACATCACTCTGTGGATTACCAAGTTTTTATTATCATCGGTGCTTTTATACATGTCCGTTACCATACTTAGACTTTAGGTTACCAGATCTTGGTACTCGAGAAGTCGCTTAATCTCAATAACTGGAGTTAAGACAACCCCCTGTTCATTTAACTCATTTGTCAAGGGAATATTACATCAATTTTGGGACCGTTTTGCTCTCATATTCCTCCCTCCTTGCCCTCACATGTTCCTATTGATATTTTGGAAGGAGGGAGAGTCAAGGAGGAAAAGGGGAGGAGAAGGAGGGATAAGAGGAAGATGGGGTGGAAAAGGAAGAAGAGGGAGTTGTTGCGGGGAAGAGGGGGGTTAAAGGGATAAAGGAATGGGAATGAGAGGGAGAACAGGAGTTGGCACTTGCAACGGCAACAAGGAGTCTGAGGGATAAGGAGGAAGATGAGAGCAAAATAGTATTTTAAACACTAACCTATGGATTGGGTTAATTTTTGGCTGACAAATATGGAGAGGGGCTCATAACTATAGTTGTTTGACATTTGGGAATTCTTATGAAGTTACCAAGATTTGAGGAGTTGACTCTAAAAATGATAAATAAACAATCTTATTATCAGTCATTCCATTCAAAATACAAGAGGTTAGGCCCTTAAATTCTCCAAAAGAAAATATAAAATTCATTTAATTCTAACTCTGTTGGATAAGCTCTATCCAAATAAGGGAAGACATCCAAATGAGAAAGAAACCTTATCCAGACTAGAGATAAGCTTGTCTAGATTCTAATTCTAATTTAAATACAAATTCAAATCCACACTCAGATTCAAATTCAAACCAAACAAATATAAAATAGATATAAATATAAACAAAACTATAAAACCTAATCTAGGTTTGGTCCACATCGATATTGTTCAGTTATGTTGCTTCTAAAAAAACCGAGGTGTTGATTTATAGGTAACTGAGGAATGTAGCAGTAAGATTGTAAGGTTAAGGGGGTTAAACATTTTATACACGTCCTCAGTTCAAGTACTAGCCTTAGGGCTATGGTAATTCCTTGGTTTGACATAGTTCTGCATCTTAATAGCTGTATTCAGATTCTCTAAATGACCTTTTGGACTAAATCATAACATGCAAATCTTAAAATTCTAAATCATACGGATTGATACTCCATGATAGAAAAAAATAAATTATACATAAAAAAGTATTATGTTATCAATTAATTTCTAGCTTTTCATGGTGCACTCACATTCAGGAAAGAAAGGATTTTACATGATGCATCTGTCTGGAAGCTCTGCAACCTATCATAACAAATTGTGACCGTATAACAGTACAAACTCTCTGCATCGTCCAATATTTTTATAATTTAAATTCAAGCTGTGTAGTACATAGAACTCTTAAGTGCCAAATAATCTTGACAGGCATGTATAATATTAATTAAATCTTAATAACAACATACAGTGCTTGATTTATAGAATATAAAAGAAATAGTGTGAAGAGAACACAACAGAAATTCAAATACATACCTTCCATTACTAAACTTTATTATGTTGACAGCATCATCATCAATACCAGTATAGTGACTCCCTTTAACTAGCCTACAGGGAATGCCAACCTTGTCAGCGAGAACCTGCAGTTAGGTGAGAGGAGGCAGAATGTTGTGAGACAAGTTGATTGATATCTAGGAAGACTTGTTGAAAGAAAGCTTCATTCATCCGAATCCACCTAAAATGAATTATTTCTTCAAATGTATGTGTGCATGTCTACAAGTCATGTCAATAATCAGAACAGAGGATCCTCAAAGATACTCAATATAAAGGGATAACAACAATTGCAATAGCCACAAAATGGCACTTTCCAAACAAGATGGGAATTCCCGGAGATCAATAGATTGGTTGTTTTCTATTTGTCCCCTTGACATTATAAGAGTAAAGAAATATCAAGACAGGAATTACTTGGAAGTGGAATTCTGCCACATCAGCATTATAAGCATATTTCTTCATAAATGATAAATCACTAACTGTTGATAATGAAAGATGTAAAACATTAAATATCAATTGAAGTTCTTGAACATGGTAGAACATGTTTTTGTTTTGCAGTCTGTGTATGAAGAGGACATAATATTATTGTTCCAATAATGTCATTACATATCTCATGCTTGACAATTCACAAACAAAATAAAATAATGAAAACATATCAACAAAAAAGAACGACTAACCATGATGGACCAAAGAATATGAAAAAGACAAACCTTGAAAAGAAGAGAACGGTGACGAGAGAGACCTATTTTTATGCAGCCAATTGGTAGTAGACTAGTCTGTTGTGAGGTTCGCAGCTCCGTGCTTTTTTCCATCCACCTAGCTAACATGTCATGTGCATCCCTTACAGGACCACCCATGTGCTGTGCAACGAGCTCAGATATTCTTTGCACCATGAAACCAACCTCAGATGCAGGGATGTCTATAGACATGCATTGTGCAACTTGCTCCAACTCAACCAGTGCAGCATCGATTGCACGGTTCACTATAATGACTTCAAAACCAAGATCCCCGATGCTTGTTTGAAGATCCACAAGTGATGGAATCTTTCCATGGCTTGAAGAACTTATTGAAACCCCATATATGTCATAGAACCCGTCCACAACTTTCTCATCGTAATCAACTACGTTGTAGTCCTGCACTCCAGAAAGAGCGAAAAGGCAAAGTCAAGAAAATCTGTCAAATAGATAACAGAATAGATAGAAAAGTATCTTCCTTTCATGTCTTTAGCGACTTAAGATAGTACAACTACAGCCAGCCCTCATTGTAAACAAAATAGTCTATGCTTCAAATGTGTTGTCACCCTCACTTTTCCAAGGTAGGGGTAAAATGGTAATTTTTCATTTTTAAATATTTTGGGATTTTTATTTCATGAATGTTAATATTTAATGATTATAGGAGTCGGGTTCGAATTTCATCTCATTCCGACTTGTTTCGGGATTCCGGAGAATTTCGACTTAAGTTGTGCTTAACACATTAATTAGCCATGGCCCACCAATCTCATCATTTAGGTCTAGGAGTTTGGTCTAATCCCACCTGAGTGGTTAGACTTAATTATGATATTTATTTGGTCATTTCTAACCCCCAAACCCTAATAGCATTTAAACCTCCATAAAGAAAAGGAGAGGGACAAACTTGTAATTATACAAGGGGACAAATATCCCCCTTATATGGCAGCCATCCCCTCCCCCTTTTCACCCATTCACACTTCAATATTTTCTCCATCTTCTTCTCCAAGTGTTCTTCCAAGAAAAGAAGAGCAAATCTCTTGGAATCATCTCCAAATCAAGGTTCCCTTTCCAATATTCTTCCATAAATCTCTCCCTCTACCTCAAGTGGTGCTTCTACAAACTTTTGGGAGCAAGAGGAGAAAATGTGTGTCCTAAACAATTCACTTTGTGTCGGAGCCGTGTCGGAGGATTTTGTATTGGGATCCATCTCCCAATAGGTACAAACTATCCTCTATTCCTATTTTTTCATCATGTAGAATAGTTTTGACCAAGTAGGATTGATCCCTATGGTTGTGTC
This sequence comes from Iris pallida, assembly GCA_029216955.1. Taxonomy (NCBI): domain Eukaryota; kingdom Viridiplantae; phylum Streptophyta; class Magnoliopsida; order Asparagales; family Iridaceae; genus Iris; species Iris pallida. The sequence continues at coordinate 25,758,273 of JANAVB010020400.1, forward strand.
CCTATTTGTGTCAAGTTTGAGTCCATTTGGTGTAATACTAGGAAGAGTTATGATTTGTGCTTGTGTCCTAGTGTTTTTTCCCCAAGTTGGACACCCCAAGAATATTTAGATTTGTATCTAAGTGGTTTAGACACTTTAAATTTCAGATTTTGTATTTATATATGTGTGTGTGTGTCTAAATATATGTGTGTGTGTGTGTGGGCTTTTATATATATAGAGAGAGATGGGGGAAATGGGATGTGGAGAGTTTGTATTAGTATGTGTGTGTATATATAGAGAAGAGGGGGAAAGAGTTAGAATGAGTTTGTATTGGTGTGTTTATATATATATATATATATATATATATATATATATATATTTTGAAGCAATGGGTAATTATGGCGAACTCGCCTCCACTGGGGCTCGAACTCCCGACCACTTGAGCCGCATGCATCTCTCTTAACCACTAGGCTAGAGGTCATTTGCATATATATATATATATATATATATATATATATATATATATATATATATATGGGTGTCTATATATATATATATATAGAGAGAGAGAGAGAGAGAGAGTGAGATAGAGGAGAAGATTAGAGAGGAAGAGATTAGAATAGAGGGTGAGAAGGAGAAGGAAAAGAACAGCAGCAGCAGTTTTAGCAGCAGCAGCAGCAGTTTAAGCAGCAGTGGCAGCAGCCCCCCTTGACCCCTTTAAACCCCCCTATATATATACGTATATATACCTCTATATATACACCTATATACCCTATATAAATACCCATATAACCCTCTAAATAACCCCCCCTAAATAGTCCTATGTGTGTGTGTGAGAGTGAGTTTTGTGAGAGTGAGTGAGTGTTTTGTGTGAGGGCGAGTGAAGGGGTAAAATGAGATACGAGTGTCTAAACGTATCCAAATTGAAATAGGACTTAGCTAATGTGAAGTGGAGTTTGTGGGTAGACTACTAAGTTAGAATCGGGATTTCGTTTGAGGTTAGGAGAATGGTATCTCATGATACCATTGAGTATCTTACGATACTCAAAGTAATGGGTAGTTGAACAACATGAGTCGTAAGATGGAATGGATGTCCACCTTACCTAGGAAACTTGGTAGGTAATGTTAGTATAGGTTAGTATCCTACTACCCTAGGAAGCCGGGAGTGAAACTCCCAAGGGAAAGCCACTTGGCTTTAGTGTTAAGAGTGGTAAAGGGTAGATATTATATAGAGGGTAAACGGGTAATTCAAGATACGGGATACGGGTTGTCGGTTTAACTTGAAACTTAGATGTCTTGATAGGTACACCCTACAAATGTCATATTTGAACCAATTTCGACTCGGTTGACCCAGAGTTGACTTTTTACCCAAAAGTCAATAATGAGTCAACCCTTTGTCTAAAATGGTCCAAATCCAAACTAGAGTTGACCAGTTGACCAAAAGTCAACTGTTAGTCAACATTTGACCAGTTTGACCTAGGGTTGACCTAGAGTTGACCAGAGTTGACTAAAAGTCAACTGTAAGTCGACTCTTGACCACGTTTGACTTGCTTTGACTTGTTATGACTAGTATGACCTAGAGTTGACTTAGTTTGACTTAGATTGACTTGACATGACTTAGTTTGACTTAGATTGATTGACAGGACCTAGTTTGACCTAGATTTCATATCATACATTAGAAATCATTCATAACTTTGTTAAACCCAAATTAACATGCAATATCTCATCTTTAGGTCTCTGATTACCACTCTGAGCATTGATATACCCTACAGCTCAGGACAGCACTCGAGTACATTCTCTGATAGCAGTTACTTGTCTTGATATCTTCTCTACCAGCTCAGTTATAGTGTTTACTTGATTCTCGACACATTGGTGCACGAACTAGTATTGTCGGATTCCTGTCATGAGATGTCATTCCTGGATTTCTTGGGATACTGGTACTTGCTTGGCCTTGATTCTTGTACTTGTATTGACGTTGATTCCTGAAGAGGACTTGCTCCCCTCTTAGGGAATCCCGCGTCATGACGTGCTATGTTCGGATCCGTATACTATTCGGAAAATGGGAAATTTTATAGATAGTGTGATCAATGCCCATCTTGAGTTACTACTTGTATCATAGCTATACCCTCACCTCACGATGGGTATAGCCTGACCTGTGCTACTACTTGCTCCATAGCTTGCTATCCCGGCCGGGCCGAGTCCACGTACTTGTAGCCGGTCGGCTGGAAGCCTGATCTTGACCTTTCACATTATGCTATAATATTCGAGGCACATTTTACATTTATTACATCAGTCACATATTACAGTTCATCTTACTTTCCCTGCATGATTCACCTTGACATGATTTCCAGTTTACATATCTTGTTATACTTATATCTTGATATGTTCATCTTGTACTCTATTATGATTTACTGTTAGAGCATTTGTCATTACTATGGAATTTGTTGCCAGCGTTGTACTCGTTCATTTTCCTGACAGGATACCGTTATGATATATCCAGATGACATAGATGCGGACTGTTCTACCCACTATGGGTATGGTCAGGACATAGACTGCGACCAGCTGACACCCTCGGAGCCAGTGGGCGACAGTGTACCTCTCTAGATCTATTAGCTAGGTTTGTCTGGACTGCGATCCAGCTTATGTTAGACTTTTGATACATATGTTATTCGGGACCTTATGTTATGTCTTCGACTCATCTATGGTTGTGACCTTGCTTTATTTCCGCATTCTATATTCACCATATCTATCTGATATTCGTGCCTATCTTTCCTAGTTGTCTTGTGATTGAGTTGAGATTATATACCTCCGTGCGGAGATGACATGTCTTATTATATTGTATCTAGATGCTATACTTTCTAGGAGACCTATACAGCATTCTACCGCCGATTCTGCGGCGTAGTCTGGACGTAACCGCTTCTCGTGCCCCTAATCAGGGTGCGGGTCGTGACATGTGTTTCTTGGTTACACCCCTATGTTCACAGGCCAGTAAACGTAGAACTCAGCACAAGAGAATCGAAATGGAACTTGGCAAGCGAGATAACCCACATCAAAATTCAAACATACTAGTACTTTAAAAGATATAAAAAATGAGATCGAAAGTTGAGTTGCTCTTGAATCTGATGATCCATTATCCTCTATTCGACCACTCCAGACTTCTGAAAAGTATGGTCAAGGCAATCACCTGCCAATGCTTATGCTTGGCACCCACTACACTGTGGTTATTCAGACCACCCATTAATATGATTTAGGGGCACATATTACTTGAATTACAATTAGACTTCAGGGCATACAAATGAGCCTTGACTGAACTAAGTCAGTCTGGCTAATTACAATCTTTTACCATCAAAACATAGGCTGTTTAACACATTTTGCAGTCTAAACATGTTTTCTATATTGAGTTCAAAAGAAAGGGTGATGCAGATTGGTCCCCCAAAATTCACGAAAATTTAGATTTATATTTTAGCATCTATAAGTAAATTTTTATTATTTTGTAAATGCATTTAAACTCCATATTAGCCTAATAGAGGGATGACCATAAAAAATACTTACCGATTTTGACTTTCACTTTGACTTATAGTATGACCTGTTCGGGAGTTTATTGAGAGAGAATATTTTTATATTTTAGGTTTAGACACATTAAGACACTTTCTCCCCCTTTGGCTGTGATTTGAGTCTACAAAAAGTAGTTTTGTACTGTACATCAGAGAACTCGTGTTGTATATTCCTATGGAGACTGACGGCTTCATGGAAGAAAACCAGGTCAATTTTGAGTCATAACAGAAGCAGATCATGTGCATTTGCGTCTGAAATTGGGTTAACAGGTTTATTTACTATAAGTTAAGAACTTAGAGGAAGGCTGTGTGTTAGTTTTCTTGATGCATGTAGCCTACTAGAGTTTCTGATTTTTCTACTGTTAGTCTGTTTCACTAAGGGGTTGTTTGATAACTGTGAAGTGGGGACGGATTCCCACTTCACGTTGGAATTGGGCGCAAATTAATAAGTTACAGTGTTAGGTAAAGGGAGTAGATGAGTAATGAAGTGGGGAGTGAACCGACATTGCAGTTCATGTCCCCTCCCAAAAATCCCTTTCCACATCCTCTTTTCCCATTCGGAATTGGGAGGAAAGAGGCTTGGAGACTTTTCACTTTCCCCATCTCTCCTTCTCAACTGGGAAACTACTAGATCTCGCGGTAGACTACGCTCACCCGCTGCCCCCTTCGAGCCATTTCAAAGTGTATGCATGTTCTTTCGTCTCTTCCAACTTTTTCTCTCCAATTTTATGGTTGATTTTGAGTTATATATTGTAGATCTTGAACAAACTAGTTTCCTATTTCCTGTTTTTGTTAAATAACTCTATTTTTTTAGAGAACTGTTGTATATTTGGTGATTTCCCCCCAATTTTTTGTGATACTGGTATTTTTCCTTACAGATCTGTAGACCTACAACATACTTTTCTCCTTTTCTACCGCTTTTTTTGTTGTCAAATGTTGTAGATATGTAGATCTACAAAAAAAATCCCTGATTTACTCATGATTTTTTTTATATAAGTCTCGATTTTTTTAACTGTTGTAGATAAGTAGATCTACAACAAACCCTCCCATATCTTTCATGATTTTCGTGGTATTAGTATAGGTTTGTGGTAATTTCCCCCCAAAAATTTGTGATGTTGCTACTCTATTTTGGGAGATTTAGGCCAAAGTGTCGGAGAGAAACTTTATTTGTGAGAATTCATAATTGTTTTAGTTTCACCAATTACAGATGCGTTGATTAGAAAGAATTTTCTTAGATTTTAATCTTCTTCCTTGTAATTCTATCTTTGGGTTACATTAATTTGGAAATTGAAAACTAATCATGTCAATAACGGAGAAACAATCAAGATACAAGAACTTTGTCATTTTTGACCTAGAGATGGAGACTCATGACCAAGGGTACAACCACTATATCTCCAGATTCTCCACCCAAAAGAAAATATCGAAATGCTCACCAGCGACCGACCCTGATACTCAACTTCCCGAGATTTTTCATAGGGGACTCAATAAGGGTACCAACATCAACAACAACAAAACACATAAGGCAACAAGCTCTTTCGAGTGAACTATTTGACGAGTGTTTCCTTAATGACGTCCTTCGTCAACTCTTGGTAGCTCCGGAGACTTCAACAACTCGGACAACTATTTTTCTCCAAAAAGAACATTTTATTATTATTTTAATATTTCTAATATTTTTGATTTAGTTAACCTTCTCCATATGTTTTTGTTTTTCATAGAGGAATTTTCTCTCTTTTATAGGTTTTTATAGATTATGCATAGTTCAGAAACAAGAATGTAAAACTAGATCATTATATGAGTGGCAACACAATGATTCTTGAGAGTCAATTTTTTCTTAATGCAATGATGTTATACTCATGAACATTAGAACATTAGCACGATGAAATGCAAATGTTATATTGGTCTTAATTATTGAATTAATGAACAAAATGCTTGAGAATGGTCCATATAATTATTCAATTTGTTATATATATATAAGGTTACATAACAATGTATATTACAATGAATGCTACGATAGGCGAGATGATATAAAGTGAAGATACACAAGCTGTATCTCAATTTGGCAACCTAGTCTATATCATGCATTAGTGCACGACTGAAAATGACAAACGAGGAGCTGCAACTTGAAAAGTTTCAATCTGTTAAATTACCCACATATGTAAGGTTATATTAATTTTCAACTAAATTTATTACAGAACAATTTAATCTTACAATAAACGCTACGGTACATGAAACGAATCAAACGATAACCAAGTGGAGGTATATATATATATATATATATATATATATATATATATATATATATATATACTAGTCATAACCCGTGCCCATAGGGCATGGTTCATTTAAGGTATTCCCCCTCAAAATCTTGGACCCCCAATTTTAAACGAACAATAATAATTTTGAGGCCCCCATCAAAATATTAAATTCCAACCACTGCTGGATGTGAATTTTCTTTGGATTCCCCATAAAATCCCACTCTCAATAATGCTCATCCACAACCATTATGAGGCCCCCATCAAAATATTAAATCCAACCATCAAAATATTAAATTCCCATCTTTGGATTCCCCATAAAACCCCACTCCCAATAATGCTCTTCCCCATAAAACCCCACTCCCAATAATGCTCTTCCCCATAAAACCCCACAACCGTTGATTCACCAAGATTAAATCCCAACCACTCTTTATCTTGGCACAGTCAGCCCTAGGATTCAAAAACCTTTGTGTTTTGTATAATATATATATATATATATATATATATATATATATATATATATATATATATATAAAAGGTTATATTAATTTTCAACTAAATTTATTACAGAACAGTTTAATCTTACAATAAACGCTTCGGTACATGAAACGAATCAAACGATAACCAAGTGGAGGTATATATATATATATATATATATATATATATATATATATATATATATATAGATTTGATAACCTAGTCTATAGAACAATTTTATCTTACAGTTAAACGCGTACATGAAACGATAACCAAGTGGAGGTGTGTGTATATATATATATATATATATATATATATATATATATATATATATATATATATATAGTCAATAACATGCACTATTGCACGACTGAAAATGCCAAACACAAAGTAGGTACAACATTAGTCTTGACACCCTTGAATTCTGGTGGTGTCATCAATTCCAAAGCCTATGCTCCAAAAGCTTCTTTATTTCATCATGTTTCGTGCTGATCAGAAAGGTAGAACAGTTGAACCTACATCTTCCTTGTGGGATAGCAATGCGAAGGTATACATGTGTGAACTTTGTCAATATGTTCTCCTCAGGAGACCGTTCTTCCCCTAACTATAAGTGGTACATGGACGGCTTAAAGTGAGCCTGGTGCCCCATACGACCTACTAGGACATGGTCAAATACGAAACCATGCAAAGTAGCTGATAAATAACATTGGGCTGGAGCCATATATAGCTAAATTTATAGTATCAACATAGCCATTTCCAGACAGTTGTTTGAAGCCAATGGCTCGTGGTGTCTACTTCAAGTGTGACGCATTTTGTGATTACTGCAAGGATTGACGTGCTCTCATGGTCAAGCTTAGTTAGGCATAGCGAGACAGTGAAGGCCAAAAGGCCTACGTGTGGGCCTCAAGACTAGAATTAGCAGTGTGTAGTATGTACACTGAGACATGCTTGTGGTTTTAGTGTTATGCTGTTTGTTCCTTCCTCCTAATTGGTATGATAAACGTATGATTAAAAAAATTATAAGCATTGCATCAATTTTTTTTGCATTGCATATAGAAGTTTGAGACTTCATCATCAACTAAATGAAGAGTTCCATTAAGAAACAACTGCTAAGAGTATCACTAACTTAACATATATAAGAGAGAGGAGGAAAAAAAAAATGAGAGTCAGTAGAAGAAAGAAGATATAAAGAGAGAGGTGGATCGAGAGCAACATGTTGGTGGTTGGCGGTGGATGCCAGGGATGGAGATGAAATTTGATGGGCTGGTAAATACATATATTGTCGAAACCTATAGTAAGATATGTTACAGGGGCATGGATACAACACGATGGAGTAAGGACACGGAACCTATTTTGGTGTGTCCCAATGTATTTTGTATCGTCCGGGTTGTGTCCGATATGTGTCGGAAACGAGAAGACTCTCATTTTTTGAAGTGTCTGCGCTTCCTAGATAGTAAGCAAAGCTTTAAGCCTACTTCGACGCATAGCTCTCAGGTTATCGGGAAATCTATCCAGGTCATAACATACAGATGCTGGAGACATAAGTATGCTACTTCAAAACCATAAAGTTATCACAACAGAGCAATCTCTACATAATAACAGAGTCATTCTATTTCAAAATCCTAACTTTGTGACCGCAAAGCTCAACTATTCAATACCAAGCAGTCAAAGACCTAGTTTTTTTTTTCTTCTTTGCAGAATTGAAGTGAGAATTTCCCCATAAAGAAAGAATTAGAAGCTCTACTTCAGCACAACTCACCCAATATCTTCTGGAAAGAGATTCGGCGGCCCCTTCCTCCTCCCCGCGGAACTGGTCGGCGTCGCGATCGTCCCGACGGGACTCCGAGTTGGAAGCGCTGATCGCCATGGCCAACTGGACCTGGTACTCCTCCTCCGACAAGAAGTAGTCCTCCCTCTCCCGCTCCTCCGCCGCCGCCTCCTCCGGAGTCGGAGACGGAGGTGACGCCACCGTCGCGGAGGCGGCGGCTATACGGTGATCGGATCCGCAGGACGGGGAGGACGAGGAGCAGGCGGGAAGCTCCATCGTTGATCGATGGTCGGGATAGTGGCTGCTTGCTTTGTGGAATTTCCGCAGGATGTTCTTCATCGGAAAATTAGGGTTAGGAATTTTTCAGTGGGAGAGGTCTTTCCTTTTCGAGGAGGAGAGGGAAAGAAAATATGGCAGGGGACTTCAGCTCGGACTTTAGACAGAACGCACTAGAGCGAAAATAATAAATAAAATAAATAAATAAAAGAGGAAGAACAATAGTGTAATACAAAATGTCCCACCACCAACAAATGTGAAGAACAAAAAACAAAAACAAATGTGAAACGCGTCCATTTTGTATGGACCACCGATAAAGACACAGAATTTGTCAACACATAGCAATTGATTCTTTGATACAAAATCTAAAATATAGGAGAGGTCTATGTAATTATTTTTAAAGTAAATAAGATTTGTTCAATAAACATGAGATATATAGGTGAGGTTAAAGAATTTTGCCATGGTTATTTTACATTATTTTCTAGTTACCATTTTAATGTGGTTTATTAAGGTTGACGCCACATTCCATGTTCTCTGTTATTATGCTATACTAGTAACGTGCACGTGCATTATACGCACGTAAAAAAATATTGGAAAAAATTAAATTAGATTTTGTTATAATAATGTTGTCCTATGGAATTGAACCCAACCAACTAAGAAGAATGCCTCTCATGCTAACCACATGAGTTAAAGTTGTCTGGCTATAATTAGATAATATTATGTAGTTAAATAATTAGTTAGGATTTATTTATTTATTTTAGTTTTTAATTACTTGAATATATACATACGACTTAGATGACTAATCATTTTCAAGCCTCCTCGTAAGGAGTAGAGATAGGATTTATCAACTTTAAGAAACATACTAAAAGAAGGGTTGGCATGTCTACTGTATCATCTTAAGTATTTGAGATTAATGATGAATTCTGATGAGCATGTCTTTCAAGAATTCACATATATATTGAAACATTTCACAAATCTTAAGGGGGCGTCCGGTTCAAGTTTTGGAGGCTTTGAAATGGATTTTGGATTTCTTATCCATGTTTGGTATGTTTAGGATTTGAAATTAGGGGGAGGGAGGGGGGAATACGACGGACGTCATATTTTCATTGTTGTGGAAAAATCAGTAGATCGAGCCACGGGGACGTATTATTCATTCCATTTATTTGATGGGAGTTGGAAAACAGTGGCCCAACAGGCATGCAATGTAGCGTGCACCTCCCGTGCGTATCATCGGACATTTCAAAAAAATGTTATAGGAAAATAAAACCTAAATTCCTCCTTGTGAATAGTTTTACTTTATCGTAGTTTTGTTTGTATGTTTTGTTTATACGATAATATCCTCATTTTACTTTCAAAATTCTAACTTCTATCCAAAAATGTGATTTAGGTAATAAAAGTATTAAAAAATTAATGAAAGGGTATTTACTGAAAACTAAACAAACTAAGATTCATATTTCTGTATGAACCAAACATGTGAATAAAAAAATTAAATTTTTTGGACCATATATTTCCAATCTAACCAAACATGGGTATAGAAATATTGCTTTGATTATCTAGAAAATGGATTCCTAGAAATACAAAATTTACCAAACTTCCCCATAAGAGTCTTAAAGTTGACATTCATGGGGTGGGTATTATGGTCATTCCTTAATTGATACAACTAGGCATGTTCGCGGAATTATGGGGTTGGTGAAGAAAATTCATTACTTTTCTATGTTTGGGTGCCAAAGGAATTGAGGAGGAAACGAGAATGGTTTCCAATGGAAAGAAAATTACGAGACAAAATGGTTCCATCCATATAAGCAATGATTCACTTTTGCACTTTTAACTATTCTTTTTTCCTTCCATTTTTCTTGCCATTTTCAAATACCAGAAAAGAAAATCGATGGAAATATATTTTTTCAAAGAAAAAGAAACACCAAGGAATTGATTTTCTTCCCTTTTATTTCCACGAACCAAATGAGACCCTAGTGTCAACCTAATTATATCGGCATGCATGTAATACTTATTGCTACCTAGGTAACAATTCATTGATTTTGTTATGTTTTTTTTTCTATAGAAAGTGCTTCTAATAGTACTAATTAGTATTTTTTCGGTAGCAGATGCTACAGTTTTTGTAAAGAAATATAATTTCACTAAAATCTAATCTCCATTGTGGTACGAAAATGTAAATTACACAAAAGTTGATGAAGCTTTGGAGTACCTCCCGAAGTAAGGATCAACATTGGGTCGGGTCGAGCTGTCCAAGCCCACAAAGTACGGACTCGGGTCGGGCATGGGTCGGACTTTTTTGGCCCTAGAGAAATTTTGGGCCGAGCCGAGTCGGACTTAATTATTATCTATGAAGTCCAAGCCCGCCCATAAGGGTCGAACTTTTCGGGCCAAGTCAGGTCGGACCGGGCTAGTCTTATAAATGTTTCTAATCCATATTTATTAACCCTTTTTCATAAAATTCCTTTTCTAATAAACAAGGAAGCAGGAACGAAAATTTACTAGGATTTTAGATCTGCACTTAACGAAAACCATGAACAAGTTTTAGCAAAGGAAGACTGGGTATTGGTACAGCATCCTTGTGTTGCTTCTGTTTATACTTATCCATTCGAAAACAACATCAAGCTTTTGCTTTCTTTTATGTCAGTTAATTCCATCTACTAAAAGCAAGAGGAGATGCTTTTTGAAGAGCAGCAGCAAAACCAAACTCAATATTGTCATGCCCCGCTCCCGGAGAAGCGATTGTCCTCGCTAAGACGTGATGCCGCGTGAGCCTAGGTTGCACTCACGCAAGACGGATTCCATAACAACCGATTACAAGCTAAGCGACGGGGTCGTCACGCAAAAGTCCCGAGCAGAAAGTTGAATAACATAAAGGAAACACAAGTATTCAAACACAAGTGTTACAGAAAAAATCAAAACTTTTATTTATAATCAGCGAAATTACAAAGGGGGCACATGGCTAAGATTACAATCTCTCATGCTCACAATCACTCTGAATAAAATCACTCAGCTCTTTCTCATCTCTCAATAAAAGTTTCAAGGCTGCCACTTGCGGATGCTTCAGAAGGTGATATCCATATATTACGTCCCGTATATGTGGAGTCTTCAATGCGATCGCACGTCTTGAAACGCTAAGAAATTTTATGCCTCAATATGTCCAAGCGAGCTATGCCCTGATAAGCAAGTACCTATAACCTGCGCATGAAAACTGTTGGGTGGTCAGTACCAACCGTACTGGTGGTGTGAGCTCCTCGCCCACTCATACAAAACCAATACGTTCGTTTATTGAGTGTAACTTATTCTTTTGATTGTCTTTCTATTCTTGTCTTGGGATCAATTTTATTGCATTAGACTCCTGGCCTATTTTGTGTCTCTAGACCACTACCATGCCTTTAATATCAATGTATCAACTCGTGCTTGCCTTTCGGCCCATACTTTGTGTCACGTCCCGATCCCGCAGAGTCCTTTCGTCCTCGCTTCGGATCTTTTGGGATCGTTCGTCCTCGCTAAGGCGTGATGCCGTGCAAGCCTAAGTTGCGCTTGCACAAAGCTAAGACCTGAAGCAAGACAAGATAGACAAGGTTGACAATACGCAGCAAAACGTATCACAGATAATTGAAGCAGCAGCGGACATATTTCAAAATACATGTATTGAACACAATGGTAACAAGAAACAAATCTCTTTATTGATTTCATTTGAACAGATTACAAGCTCTCGATTCTCTCTGATATAATATTACATTCTCTCCGAATTTTACAGATTATAATGATCCCGTTCCCATACATTACATCCCTTTATATACAAAACCAAACTCTTGCAACAGATGTCATCTCTTGGCATCTCTTCTGATTTCTGGCTCCTGAGGATGAGGCTCGGGCTATCGCTTCGGACTATCCTTCTCGATGCATAGTGCACCTGTATGTAGACTGATGGTTGGTCAGTATATCAGCATACTGGTGATTGTGAACAAAGAGCTACATTTGTCTGAAATGATCAATGTTCAATTAGTGAGAAAATATTTCTTATGATGTGATCTTGCTACTTTTTACCTATGTTCATTCCATGCATACAGAGTCAGTTTACATTCTTTTGAAAACATCTTTGAAAAGCCAACATTTCAATTCAGTTCATTTCAAGCATACAAGGGACTATTCATTTCTAGCACGATGACTATTCATTTTATGTGCAGTGTGCAGCGTGTTTCATGAGCATATTTATTTCTTTGATCAAGCAATTCTTACGGACAAGTATAAGCACGATATCATATCTTTTCTTTGATTCAAGACATTCTAGGGGTCAGATTACAAGCATGATATTACATCTTTTCATTAGTGGAACATAGCACTACTTGGTAACAGATTAATCTTTTCAAGCAATTCATATAGAAAACTCAAGCAATACATGTGTATCACTTTTCAGTGATTCTTACCATAGTCGACCTTCCATCCCTGCACAAGACAAGGATTAGCATAAACATTATAAAACCAATATTGTCATTCCCTGTTCGTCTCTGCATCGTTAGCTCTTAGCAAAACATATTATAGACACGTGCAGACCGATTGACAGCTGTGACTCTCCGGTTCAGCTCTGCACCAACCAACACCTATCTATATGATGGTCTATAGGAAACCCATGATTAGCCGCTGTGACTCTCTTGGGTTCAGCTTATCGCTAAGGACTCAGATCGACTCCCATTTTCACATGGAGGCCCTAATCTCTCCTAGGCCGAGTGGTCCAAGCGCCCCCAGATCCATCCGAGAGACAAATTTTCCTTGTTAACAAGTTGTCCTAGACCACATGCATGCTCTAGCAGGATTCTATCAGATGAGACAAATTTGTGATCAGATGTACGATATGTTCTTTTCATGCCTTTGCAGATATACGACACGTTCAATTCGTGCCTTTCTTTTATTCAGATCAACATGTACAAGTTCGTATGTACATGTCTATGATTCTCAAGTAATACCTAGCAGCAAGCAATAATCAAGCATTCAATTCGATTCATTTGTCTTCTCTTATTGTATCAAGCATGACAAGCATCAATTCAGTTCTTATTAGCAGGCAACGAGTCTTCTTATTAGCATACAGATTATTTCTTTTCTTGTTCTTAGCATGGCAACATGTGGATTCTCTTAGAAGCATACTCAATGATTTACTGTCTTGTTATTAATAATAGCAATCAATCAAAAACTCAGATTCTTAAGACGTGAGCGAATCAGAAAATGAGACTTCGTCCACTCACCCAGATCAATCGTCTTCTGTTGCAGAGCCAGCAATCCGATCTTTCTGTCTATCTAGTGCCTTCGCGGAGCGGGACACTACATAATTATCCACCGAAAAGAAGTTTTGTTCTCGAAACTTAAGGAGAAACTTACGATATCCTTAGCAGCGATAGTCATCATCCTTTGCCATCATCAATCCATGAAATCATAATTCAGATCATATCAAAACTCTTGTTCAATCAAGCATTTCAATCTCAATCAATCAAATCGATAAAATATATGCCGGCATCATAAAAATATTCACAGACTTATTGTATGGAACGTTCATCTCATTGATGATATCAAGTAGGCAAGGACATTTAGATAAGGAGAACATGTTCGAATTCAATTGAATCAAAATTGGCCAAAGGATCGTGTTGCTCTGATACCATTCTGTCATGCCCCGATCCCGCAGAGTCCTTTCGTCCTCGCTTCGGACCTTTTAGGATCGTTCGTCCTCGCTAAGGCGTGATGCCGTGCAAGCCTAAGTTGTGCTTGTACAAGGCCAAGACCTGAAGCAAGACAAGATAGACAAGGTTGACAATACGTAGCGGAACGTATCGCAGATAATTGAAGCAGCAGCGGACATATTTCAAAATACATGTATTGAACACAATGGTAACAAGAAACAAATCTCTTTATTGATTTCATTTGAACAGATTACAAGCTCTCGATTCTCTCTGATACAATATTACATTCTCTCAGAACTTTACAGATTACAATGATCCCGTTCCCATATATTACATCCCTTTATATAGAAAACCAAACTCTTACAACAGATGTCATCTCTTGGCATCTCTTCTGATTTCTGGCTCCTGAGGATGAGGCTCGGGCTATCGCTTCGGACTATCCTTCTCGATGCATAGTGCACCTGCATGCAGACTGATGGTTGGTCAGTATATCAGCATACTGGTGATTGTGAACAAAGAGCTACATTTGTCTGAAACGATCACTGTTCAATTAGTGAGAAAACGTTTTCTTATAATGTGATCTTGCTACTTTTTACCTATGTTCATTCCATGCATACAGAGTCAGTTTACATTCTTTTGAAAACATCTTTGAAAAGCCAACATTTCAATTCAGTTCATTTCAAGCATACAAGGGACTATTCATTTCTAGCACGATGACTATTCATTTCATGTGCAGTGCGCAGCGTGTTTCATGAGCATATTCATTTCTTTGATCAAGCAATTCTTACGGACAAGTATAAGCACGATATCATATCTTTTCTTTGATTCAAAACATTCTAGGGGTCAGATTACAAGCATGATATTATATCTTTTCATTAGTGGAACATAGCACTACTTGGTAACAGATTAATCTTTTCAAGCAATTCATATAGCAAACTCAAGCAATACATGTGTATCACTTTTCAGTGATTCTTACCATAGCCGACCGTCCATCCCTGCACAAGACAAGGATTAGTATAAACATTATAAAATCAACATTGTCATTCCCTGTTTGTCTCTGCATCGTTAGCTCTTAGCAAAACATATGATAGACACATGCAGACCGATTGACAACTGTGACTCTCCGGTTCAGCTCTGCACCAACCAACACCTATCTATATGATAGTCCATAGGAAACCTATGATTAGCCGCTGTGACTATCTTGGGTTCAGCTCGTCGCTAAGGACTCAAATCGACTCCCATTTTTACATGGAGGCCCTAATCTCTCCTAGGCCGAGTGGTCCAAGCGCCCCCAGATCCATCCGAGAGACAAATTTTCCTTGTTAACAAGTTGTCCTAGACCACATGCATGCTCTAGCAGGATTCTATCAAATGAGACAGATTTGTGATCAGATGTACGACATGTTCTTTTTATGCCTTTACAGATATACGACACGTTCAATTCATGCCTTTCTTTTATTCAGGTCAACATGTACAAGTCCGTCTGTATATGTCTATGATTCTCAAGTAATACCTAGCAGCAAGCAATGATCAAGCATTCAATTCGATTCATTTGTCTTCTCTTATCGTATCAAGCATGACAAGCATCAATTCAGTTTTTATTAGCAGGCAACGAGTCTTCTTATTAGCATGCAGATTATTTCTTTTCTTGTTCTTAGCATGGCAACATGTGGATTCTCTTAGAAGCATACTCAATGATTTACTGTCTTGTTATTAACAATAGCAATCAATCAAAAACTCAGATTCTTAAGGTGTAAGCGAATCAGCAAATGAGACTTCGTCCACTCACCCAGATCAATCGTCTTCTGTTGTAGAGACAGCAATCCAATCTTTCTGTCTATCTAGTGCCTTCGCGGAGCGGGGCACTACACTTTGAGGCCAATCACATGGTCGTGCCATAAACTCTATTCGTGTATCATCATTGAGGCCATGCATCACAACATATGTATCTTTAATCAATACTTGCCCTATGGCCTTTTATCCAGTTCGTTATGGAAATGGCTTAATCATATACCCCCATTTCGTCTCCGGAAATGCCTTAGCTTTCCACCTATTTCGTCTCAGAAAATGGCTCATTCATAGACTTGTGAACTTTAGTATCAACGACTCAATTATGAACTCATGGACTTGTGTTAATGACTCAAACACTTGATACTACATTGTAGAAGCATGGAATTTCAGGCGCATTCGAAGACCAAAGTGTCTATGCGCCACAAACATCATGCACCGAAGACACAAGACAAATGTCAGCGTATCATTCAAAGACTGCAGAGATAAAAAACACACGAAGAGTAGATTTTTAATTTCATATGAAAATCTATTACATGGCTAAAATGATTACAATAAAAAAGTCTATTACAAAAAAGTCTAAACTCTACAACTAGGCGCATCATCCCTCCTCAT
Source organism: Iris pallida (assembly GCA_029216955.1). Classification (NCBI taxonomy): domain Eukaryota; kingdom Viridiplantae; phylum Streptophyta; class Magnoliopsida; order Asparagales; family Iridaceae; genus Iris; species Iris pallida. The sequence continues at coordinate 25,774,648 of JANAVB010020400.1, forward strand.
CAGAGCGAATCACTTCCTCGTCAACATGCCAGTGCTTCGGCTAATAAAGCATTTATTGACCGCGGGTTGACTGTAAAACCCCTAATTTTTCTACCATTTTTTATATATAAATTTGGTTTTTATATTAAAAGCGAATTGTACGTCGCGCGCAAATTTGCGTTTTTTGTAATTACTCGTCGAGTGCGAATATGTGCGAGGTACATATTTTTGGAAAAACATTTTTGTTATAAATTTTATTCATGTAGGATAGTTTTCAAAATAACATATGATAATTATTTTTAATTACTTAAAGTTGTGAAAAGTGGCACGTTGAGATTTCCCAAAATACTAATTTATTTTTATTTAGTTTAGAAAACTATTATTTTATGTATACTATTTGTGTGCGAGAGACAGGAAATTTATTTCATGTCCACTTTGGTTTCTCTTTTTTTGAAGTACTAATTGTTTATTCCAATTCGCAAAAAGGTATTTTTAAATATTTGAAAACTTATTATGATTTTCGAAATTATTTTTATCTTAAATTATTGAAAATGTATTTTAAAGATATTTCCTATTAGTAGTTAAATATTTATGGTCATTTCAAAATTATATATTATTACTTTTTAATTATTTATGAAGATATTTTGAAAGGTGTATTTAATGTTTAATTAGTTATTATAATTTAAATTTATTGAATTTATTCTTAATAGTTTTAAACTAGAAGATCGAATTTATATAAATATAAATTCGGATTTGGATTTGGATTTGGATTTGATTAATATTGAATTGAATTGAATTAAATATAACTTATCTAGCGGGTTTTAAATTCTTCCTAATCTTTATCAAACCCGGAGTTCCACTCCTATATATAGGGAAGACTCCCATTGTTTCCTCCACAAAAAAATTTTATCCCACAAATCAATTCCACCACAATGTGAGTGCCTCGTGTCTGTGTCCAACATCTCTCCCGTGTCAGCCGTGACGGCCTCAGGTTCGACCCCGGTATCTTACCAATATTTTATTATCACAATTACATCCTCTTCGTGTCCAACACCCTGAACAAGGATCCCTACGATACCCGTGTCACGTAGGACACACAACCCAGATCTTTTCTGTCGTGTCCGACAAGCAGGACACAACGACACAACCCTAAACCTATACCTCCCTATGACCACCATCATCCCTTCCTCGCCACTCCTTCACCAGCATCAAAATGCCCCTGCTACTCGTAGAACCGCCGCCTGCGACCCTCGCCCAAACGCCCTGACCGATCACCCTCATCACCACCATCACCACCTACACCGCACCCGAACTCCTTCTTCCGACTAGCCAACACCACCGCCGCACTTCCGCCATGGCCGCCACCACATCCCCTATGACCACCACCGCCAACACTCAAAACAAAAACACACCACCACCGCGACCGGTCGCCACAACGACCGATCGTCCAGCCAAAACCCCAAAAATCAAAGATACCACCACCGCCCTTACCTCAACGACTGCTCAATCCCAATCCGGCCAGGCCTCGCTCCCAGCAACCTGCCACCGTTGTCGCCCAGGCGATGTGAGCACCGCCCGCACGGTTCTCCATCACCGCACCCGGTCACTCCCTCCGTCGAGCTCCACCCGGTGTCTGCCACGAGTGTCACGACCCGCACCCTAGAGTAAGGGCACAAGAAGTGGGTACGCCCAGCCTACGCCGCAGTGTCGACGGTAGAACGCTGTCCTAGGTCACAATATCTAACAATATAAAGCTAAGCAGTTTATACTCCCCGAATGGGGGTGACATAGCAGAATGTAAACTCAATCACATCTAAGGTAGAGCATAATGGAAGATAGATAAAACATGAAATCCAGAAGAGATACCGCAGATAGAAGTCTAAGTGTCTAAGATACATAAACCCAAAAATACATCTCAAAGCTCAAATACAGAAATCCATAAATACAACTCAAGACAATTGAAAACAAGCTATAAGCAAAACCTAGCTATCTATACAACCTCTACTGTGTCTCCTCTAGGCTAGCAGACACCCTCCAGGCTATCTGTAAAATTTATCAACAGGTCCAGTCAGGACAGGAGCGAGCACAATACATCTCAACAGTTCATAGCAGGTTAGAAAATATAAATATGCAGTAGAGTAAGATACAGGATCTGAAAGAAATACAGTATGTAAACAGAGAGAGAACTGTAATAGAAATATCTACTATAAATAGAGAACTAATAGTGGCTAGTGATGTAGAGTACAGGATAGCACATGTGAACAGAACAGATTAGTACATGATCTACACTAAAGAGTTTCACATGATCTACACTACTATGGAATGGTTCACATGACTACTAGCACTCCCCCGTTTTCCCTAATCAATACACAAGGATCCAAGCAAGTTATGTTATTGTACAGGATATCACATGGGGCCCATGAAAGGGTGCACATGATAGTATACATGGGGTTCCGTGAACATGAGAGTACATGATTCACAGGAGTGTACATGTATGGTGAAAGCACAGGAGTACATGATGAAAGTGAAACGCATATGACACAATGTACCCGATGCTCCCGAGGGGGATAACATCGCATGAAGAGATCCATATAGTACGAATCCGTGATAATGTCGTGACAGCATCAAGTAAAGTAATCTAAAACAGGAATATAATTCTAAGCAGGATATGAAATGATCAGAGAATGTACTCGCCTGATAACCTGAACAGCTGATAAGTATAGGGGGTCCAACTGAAGCCACAGGGTCCTATTTAAAGCAACACAGGTTACAAGGTGTTCAAGTTGTAATAAATGAATCTCTACAAGCAATCTATATTATCCTAGGTTCTTCTAAGTCAAATCAACTCTAGGTCAACTCCGATCAATAATCTAGTCAAACTAGGTCAAGTGTTGACTTACAGTTAACTTTGGGTCAACTGGTCAACTCTGGTCAAACAGGGTCAATTCTAGTCTAATTATTAAAGATATAAAGTGTACTTCGTTATTTGTACGTCAAAACTTACGACACACAAATCGAGATGAGATGATCAACGGTAAAGTTGATAATCTTATTATAGTGATCCACGTGTCCATCTTGTCAATTTCAGCGATGTGAGATCACTGGAATTGACTGAGCTCAGTTTCGTTGTACTAATCCCGAAATACGAACATTATAAAAATTAATTATTAATTAATTATAAAAAGGTTAAACTCAGAGAAATTATCAACAAAAATTGTCGGATGATGAAATAAACATCGCCAACGTGTCCAGAATGGTCAAATTAGCTAGGATAGCCTATCCATCGGTCCAATTTGGACACAAGGGCAAAAAGGTAATTTCGGGTAAAAAACGGTATCCGTGTCGGAGCCATTTTGCACCGAAAAACGTGCAAGAAAACAAGTCTATAAAATATAACAAATTATATGTCCACGAAACCAAAATGACGATACGAATCCAACGGTATATCCAGAATTGGATTCCGTTGACCCGATCTCAATTTGGTCCGTTGACCAGAATATTGGAATTCCAGTTTGCACGGAAATGCGTGTCGGAGTCAATGTTCTCAAAACTCAGCAAACTACATGTGAACGAGTCCAGAATGACAATACGAACTCAACGGTATATTCGGAATTGGATTCCGATGAGCCGATCTTAAAATGACCCGTTGACCCGGATATTGGTATCCAACTTGCACCGAAATGCATGTCAGATTCAATGTCTACCAAAACCTAGCAAATTATATGTCAACGAGTCCAGAATGACGATACGAACTCAACGGTATATCCGAAATTGGATTCCGATGAGCCGGCATCAAAAAGTCCCGTTGACCCAGACTGTGGGACCCACTTTTGTACCGAAATACGTGCCAGGGCCCACGTCCTCCAAATCTAACAAATTTTATATGAAAACATGCCAGAACGACGCCACGAGTCTACTGGTGGTGTCAGAAATGAAATCTGGAGTCCCGTGTTCAAAAATGAAATTTTACAAGTTGGAATTTACGAATTCGGACGGCCAACTTTGGCGTCGAATTCAACCAATCAAACAAGTTCACAATGAAACGAAACTAGAGGGGTAGTAAGAGGGTTATACCAGCTTCGCACAAGAACTGGTAGTATGCCAAATGGAGCTGCGGTGGAGGAGGTACAAGCTGACGAAGTTGGCTCCGCAAAACTGTCCAAAATTAATACAATTTAAACGGTCAAATTGGTGGCCGGTTTTGATTTATCAAACGATAAAATTAACGAACAAAAATTGACAGGAGTGATGGTAGATATATCGAGACTATGACGGAGTAAAGAAATTACAGATCCAATGGTCGGATTTCCGAAAAAAGATGCACAAAGTCGCTGCGACGGAACGCAAATTATGGATCGATCCCGTGCGCGTCACGACGGAACTTCGTGCGAAACGCACGAATTACCTCCGATACGCGTCGGAGAGAGGAGCAACGGCCGCGGGGCCTGCCTGGGGTGTGCGCCCGGCCAAGGGGGGGTCGATCACGCCGACCATGGCGGCCACGGCGCCGGCGGTGGCGCCTGCGCTGCCGGCCAAGTACTGCGCGGCTGTTAGCTGCAGTTGCAGCTACTTCTGCTATGATGGCCGCGGTTGCCGGCCAGCTAGGTGCACAGCGGCGGCAGGCCGTCGCGCGGCGAGGCGGCGAGGTGGTACGGCGAACGCGGCGGCACCGTACGATGGAGGTGACGCGGATGGTTGGTTGGATGTGGAGGCGATGGTGATTTGAAATGGACGGACGGATGGATGTGGTGGTGGTGTGGCCGTATAGTGGTGGTGGTCGACGGCCTAGGAGGAGGGGATGTCCGGCCAGGGTGGTGGCCGAGTATTAGATGGTGGTGGTGGTTGTTATTGATGGCCATGGTATTGGAGGTGGTATGATGGTGGAGAAGGAGGAAAGGAGGTGGTGATGCAGGCTCGGCCAGAAGGAGGTCCGGCCAGTGGCCGACGGCCAGGTAGCAGGTGAGGTCGGCCATGAGGCTTTTCTCGGCCATGAAAGGAGCTCGGGCTTGGAAGTGAGGAGTTTGGGAAGGGAAGAGTGTGCTGTTGGTGTTGGTGTTAAAAATAAGAGAAAATAAAGTGTGAGAGAGAAAATATATGTGTGAATAAAGGGAGGAGAAAGAAAAGATATCCTCTCAAAGTTAGGGCCGGCCACTAGGCTAGGGGTGTGTTGATGTTGGATGTGGGAAATTGGATGGCTAAGATTAATTAGGAGAATCAAAAGACTAGGGTTTAATATGGAGAAAATTGGTTATTCTAGGGATTTTAATCAACAGAAATTTCCATTAAATATTAAAAATAGGTAGATAGGGTACTTAATATTTTTAAGGGTAATGAGGCTGAGGGTGTCATGATGGAGAGTAACATGGAGCTTGGACGGGGTTCGGCCAAACCGGGTTGGATCAAAACCGGACATTGTGAAATAATCAAATAAAAATAGGTGTTGATGATCATGAGTAAATAAGTAGCACATGGGGATTCCAATAAATGGGACACAAGTGTCATGCGGGTAGTAGACTCAATGTAGGCCATGTCCATATTTGGGGCTGACATATTTTGGCCAACAGGGTACCCACAATTCAAGTTGGAAAATGAATGTGACACCGTGGGATGAAATAAAATCGGATCACGTGTCAGGAAAGTTGTACGAAGCAATTGGAGTACAAAATGGCACGTCTGAGGGGGACACGAAGGTCAAGGGTGAAGAGTGTCTCGAGTAGATCATGCATGAGAAGTTGGTTTCAAGGAAATGACTGGTCTGGTGCTCCCAATTCAAAAGTCACGGTAACGTGCTAAAAATGATCAAGAAAAAGAGTGGGAAAATTAATTAATAATCAAATGGTCTAAATCGACCCGAAGTTCCGCGAAGCAAAAAGAGTACAAGAGAACAAGTTTGGATGGGACATTATATACCATCATGAAGGTAATCATGTCCACTACAAAACTCGTGAAGAAGATTTCCAGAGTTGAACATCCCTGATACTCCAAATATCAAAGACACGGGAAAGTACACTTAAGGATAAATAACAGAATAAATTATTTACTGAAACTAAATCAATCAGAAAAATAAAATAAAATTAAAAAAATCAACCCAAAATTCAGGGTGCTCACAACGAGCCTGTAACCCGAACCGCCTTCTCCGTGCCCCGGCTCTGCCGCCGAGGCTGGTGGAACCGCTGCCGTGGCTGGTGGAACCGCCGCCCTGTTCCCACCGGCTCCGTCAGGTCTCCACGAGCTCTTTTCGCTCGTTCATCTCACGTTCGCTCTCTCCTCCGTGCCTTGTCGACCAGCGAGCCCGCCCGAGCGCCCAGATCCGCGGCCGCGTATGCCTTCCCGGCCGTGTCGAGCCTCGAGCGCCCCCTCCGTTCCTCTCCGTCCCCTTTCTCACCAGCTCCCCCTTCCGCTTCCACTCTTCCTCACAATCTCTCACGTTCCCCCTTCTCTCCTTCTGTTGTTGCTTCTTCTTCTCCGTCTTGTTTATTTTTTTTTCTTCTCTGTTTTATGTTTCCTTTTTCCTCTCATAAAAATGAGAACAGAGCAGTTCTCTTCCTTCAAAGAGAGATCACAGCTTAAGTTCTGTCTGTTTGTTGTTTTATTAATTATTATTTTTACTTTAGCAGTGTTAATCTGTTTCAAGTATATATTTATTATTATTATTATTATTATTATTATTTTGGTTGTTTTATTAGTATAAAGGAAAAGACAACAACAGTCATTTGATGCTTTTTATTATTATTAGTATTATTGTTCTGAATATTATTATTTTGGTTGTTCTATTTGATAAAACATATAGGTATGACTCATAAACGGGTATTGTAATATTTTGCCATTATTAATATAGTAGTAATATTTTGGTAAATTTTATAAAATAATTATAGTAATATATTTGTGAAAAATATTATTACAAGTTATTTCAACTATAGCTCTTTGAACTATAAAATTTTTATCTTGCAAATTTTATTTTAATCTAAAAATACTTTTAACTAACAAAAATATAGATTTCTACCTAAAAATAGTATTTTGACAAACTTGGAGTTTTAGCCTAAAAATATTGTTATTATTTTCAAGCATGTACTTTATCTAAAATTTATTTTACTAATAAAATTTAGTTTTCAAATATTATAGATATTTTCTAAAAATAGAATATATATTATATTCCTTCGATTATCTTTCGGTTCATGACTAATCCCATTTTTCCTATTCTTTTACCAATTCTATACTACCTTATGTCCACCCTAACTAATTTGACCCTTCTGGACCCAATGGAACTGTCCGTGCCACCATCAGAGGTCACCTTGTGTAGTTGTTATCCGAAGTCGTAGTTCGTGTCATATTGATCATTGTAGTACACCAGGCGTCCTATCAGGCAAGATATCTTGTCATTAGCTGTTTATTTTACTTTAGCTCATATTCATGCATTTATTTATTATTTATTTTCTGTAAAATAAACTGTGATACATGGCACAAATAGATAGAATTTTTATTGTTTAGTTCTATTTCCTGCTATGTACTATTTTCTTATACATTGAACTTAGAGTTAAGGGACCACCCTTTGTGTGTTGCATTCATAGGCCTTACACATTTTACTACGGAGTTGCGAGTCACATGTAGAACTTGGACATGCGTGACTGGCTGGCCACCGGTACGTATAAGTCGTGCGATAGGAATAACCGCTAATAGAGGTTGCATGCTTACTTTGACTTAGCGGTTAATAGTAGTTTTGTGTTGTGGATACAACATAGTAGGCATTGGACGGGAAGGGCAATACCTTAGCGTATGGGCTACTACACACTTTTCTTTTGTAATCCGTGAGCTCCGTCAGAGACGCGGGTGAGATTACCCATGATTACTGACGGCCACTGGCGTTCTGTGGAATGTTATGCTCTTATTGATTGGGCCTCTGGTACCCCAAGGGGGGGACCATGTCGATCCTATTTTAGCCAGAGCCCATGCGTTGGAGGATGTTCTTAAAATTGCATGCACTTAGACTGGATAGACACCCTTATCCGTTAGGTATGAGTACTCTTGGTTTGGGTACTTGTATCTAACCGTGGCTTAGAACAATAACTTATCGCAGACTAGTTTGCCACATCTTGTCCTTGTTTGGTTGTAGATGTGGCTTACTACTCCGATGAGAAGGTATTGAACCTTGTTGGGGTTCGGATACCATATTGGTTTCATGACTTGGAAAGATACTTCATCGTGGGTTAGTGTGCCATCTCATGTCCTTGTTTGGTTGGGGGGATGGTACGCTAATCTAAATAGTGAGGTATTGGATCATGTTATGATCCGATTTTACTTATTATTATTGAGCAGTTATATTCAGTTTATATGGCATGATATTATGTATCTTGTTACATCCCTCTGAGGACCTGGTTATCTCTCCAGGTGTGTGTTCATGTCTTCCGCAGGTATTCTAGTCGAGGTCGTAGTCTTCTGTATTTATTCGAAGATGACGTGTCTTGGATCTATTTTGCTACCTTCGTTAATTTATTTTATATATCATGTACTTCTTTCCTTTTATTTGGTTGGTAATGGATGTGTCTCCATCCAACATATTGTACCAAGACAAATCATGATTATTATATGATATCTTTTACATTTCTGTGGATGAGATTAGTTAGTTGTGGTTACTGCATTTTACAGCTTATGTATTCATACGAGGCCCATGTACTTCGTATGAATACAACTGACATGTCTACCGTTCTAGTCATACATATTTTGGGACTGGACGTTACATGTTTTTGTGGTGGCCCATGCAGGTCGAGATAAATTGTTTGGTTACTTTACCGTACCAAACAAGCCTGCGTATAGGATTAGAAGTCTAGGATCTCATCCACATATTTAACCGATTCCCTATTCGAACTACCGTTCTGTCACCCCCAGTTTTCAAGAACATGGGTATTTTGATCATTTTCTACTTTAGAATAATTTTGGAATTTATTTTATTATTTATGATATTATTTTAAGGTTATTTGAGTCGGGTTCGAATTTCAACACAATCCGACTTGTATCGGAGACCAGGGGTAGCTTTGACTCTAGTAGGACCTATTCATTGGTTAGATATGGCCCACATGATAATATTTAAGTTAGTATGGTTAGACTAAATATTCATGATTAGGTTGGGTTGATTAGAGACTCAATCTAGTCTATTTTAGCCCCAAACCAAAACCTAACTTAAGTTTAACCAATATGAGCTATTAGAGGGCATTTTGGACTTTCCAAAACGGGGACACCTAGCCTTTGGGGGGCGGCCATGAAGGGGGGGATGATTCACTTCTTTTTGTTCTTAGCCATAATTTCTCTCTCTTGTTGTTCTTCCCTAAATTTGAGAAGAGACTCCATTGATTTCATCCCCAAATCAATCAATTTCTCCATCAAATCTTTTTCATTTCTTCTTTACTCTATCAAGAGAAGGTACTAGCCAAGTTTGGGAGGAGTTTGCATTGGTTCGTGTCTATTTGAAGATCCCTTCGTGTCAGTGCCGTATCGGAAGGAGTTCTTTGAGATTTTACCTCCCAGAAGGTAAAATTTACCCTCTAAATCAAACCCACATGCATTTAGAAATATTTTGAACCCATAGAAATCACCCCCATGGTTGTGTCTCCATTTGTGTCCATTTTGTGTCCATTTAAAGATATTTAGGAGTGTCCTTGATGTGTGGTTGTGTCCATGTGGGAAACCCCCAATATTGGACACACTTGTGTTTGTCCTATGTTTGAATGATTTAAAAACATGTTTTTATTTCATATTTTTACATGTTAGAGATGTGTTATTGCTTGTCTTTACATTTTCCTTCATGTATCATATTGTATCATAATATATATTCATATATATATATTATATTAAGTGTCGTGAGATTGATAAGCAATAAGCATAAGTAGCAGCTTGCGGCAGCAATAAGAAGCATAAGCAGCAGCAAGCAGCTTTCAGCAGCAGCAGCAGCAAGCAGCAAGCAGCTTTAATTTTAACCCATTTAACCCCCTTTTTTGAGCCACTTAATGCCCACTTGTATGACCTTATATATGACTCCATTTGACCCTTAGTTAGAGTGTCTAGTGTGGGTTAGAGTCGATATTTTGTTAGATGTTAGTGTGGGTTGTAGTGTGGTTAGTGAGTGAGTAGTTAGTATCCTATTTGTTAGATTTGTTACATGTGCTAGAGAGTGAGGTTGGTTAGTATCCTAATAGAGCTAGTGAGTGTGATACTCTAAGACACTAGGAGTGTGGAGGGGTGAGCTAGTATGGTTGGATAGAGTATAAGCCTACTTCCCAAATTTTTAATTTTTTTTTAATTTTATTTGTTTATGATTAATTTTATGGTCATTGTGAGTCATGTCAAAGCTTGTAGGTGGGCTATGACCATATTAAGGTCATATGACCTCTAGATAGCCTATATATGTATTATTTAGCTATTTTATATTTTTCTACAATTTTTGGATATTTTTAGGTATTTAATATTTAATATTTTATTTTTTTTAAGGACTTTCAGGATTTACTATAAGGTCATACGGGGGTATTTCTGGACCAAATATTTTTATTTGGGCTCTAAATGACTAAAAATATTTTCTAGAATATTTTAGAAATTTTCTGGATTTTTTAGAATTTTTGGGAATTTTTATATAATTAAAACCTATAGAAATTATATTTTATAGGCTTTGGAAATTTACTGTGAGGTCACACGATGATATTTTGTGTTAATATATTTTATTTAGATTCTAGACACTTAGAAATATTTCCTAGAATTTTCTAGGATTTTTCTGGATTTTTCTGCAATTTATTTTGATTTATTTGGACTTAAAATAATTTTTAAATAATTTTTTGAATTAAATAAATAATTATCCAGAAATCCACCCAGGGGGTCCCACCTGTCGGCGCCAACTGCTACAGTGACCGCCTCTCTCTTTCCTATATATATATATATATTATATTCGCCCACCCTAATTAAATTCCAGCAGCCTTTTGTGGGAGAACTCATCTAGGGTTTCCGACTTTCCGAAGCGATTTCCGCCAACCCCGACGTGCTTTTTGCGCGCCGTTTTTTTTGGAAGCGTATTGAGGTATAGTTTCTGAATATGTAATTTATTTTCGTAATTTCTGACTCTAAAATTTTGGAAAATTCGTAGAGTGCTAGTTGTACGAAATTTGACACGTTTCGGTATTTTCAAGATTCCGGGAGAACCAGAAATCGAAATCACGAACCATTTGAAGTTTCGGAAAGCTAACACAGATCTCTACGATGTATAATTTTTCCTGAAATTATTTCATTCATCTAGTATTTTAGTTATTATGTTGAACTCAGAATTGATCGGTTGATCACCGTTTTGGTCACGATTAGCCATAACGGCGATATCTTTTGTCCAAAGCGTGATTTTGCAGCACAATTGATTCTAGCACACTCATGGCGCTGAAATCTACCAAGATGCACTTTCAAAATTTAGAGTTCACAGCGTTTGACTATCAACGGCACGCCTCGATTTGCTTGCCATGGTTTCCAAAATTAGAAACATGACTTTTGATGGCCAAACTTACATGTTTAGATTATATTTAGATTATTATTAGATTAAATAATGTTTTTTAAGTGATTTATTCCAGAATTAATTATTATTAGATTAGTAACCCAACTAGCCACTATTCCATGAATTTAGAACTAGAACATTAGAATTGATTTGTAGTTTTAGTGTACGGTTCATGGTACGATATGTGTTATAGGTTGACAGCTTCTAGATTAGCAATCCCCTCATCATCTACTTATGACTACGGTTTGTACAAGGATTCAGGCAAGTACAGTATTGCATTTATGTTTTAGTTTATTATAATGTTTTCTCGATCGTTTTCTTGTTTGATATCCCGTTGAGTCATTGCTTGATATTCCATTGAGACAGGATTGTGACACTGTAGTTATCGTATCCTTCTTAGTATATCATTGACCGTTATTGATTGTTAGAGAGTCGGAAGGGAAAATACTCAGTAAGTACGTGAACAAACCTATTTATTTTTATTGTGGATAGCTAAGTCATACACCCCACGTATGAGTTAGCCGTACCCTATTATTGTGGATAGCCATCGTATGATGCACCGTATTAGTCCAGCCGTTCACGTATTAAAAGGTATTTCACACACATAGTGGTTCCTATTTTTCCTTTATCTAGTCCATTATATTGTTAGTTCATATCTTGCTAGTTTACATCTTGCCAGTTTATATCTTGTTAGATCCCATCTTGCTAGTTACATTTTGCTAGTTCATATCTTGGTCGTTCATACCTGGCTAGTACTAGTTCTTTATATACTCTTTGCCATCATCGTTTATCGTTGTTCTAACTTATTTTGGACTAACAACATTAATTGCAATATGGTTGTACTCTGCTCCTTTCCTGACTGGATCGTTGTTGTAGGTGAGGTTGACGTGCCTACTCTTGTGCTATAGACCATACGAGGGGGAGATAGAGACTCGAAGGTCAAACCATAGAAGAGTAGTTAGTTGTGTGGTAGTTTTCTATAAATGTAAAAGCTTACATTCTTTTTCAAATGTAAAACTTCTATATTTTGTAAAGTTGATTTAGTTGTTGTGAATGAGCAGTTAGGATTTATGAGCACTTTGTTTATTGCGGGCTAGACAGCGTACTACCATCGATACTGCGGCGTAGGCTGGGCTTGGACACGCACTCGTATCCCGAAAAGCGGGTGTGGGTCGTGACAAGTTTTTTTGGTGGCCCATGTGGGTCATTTTCGTAAAAGATTGCGAACTTGTGGTAGTACTTGTAACGCCCCAGTCCCAAAATACTTAGGACTAGGTACGTATCTATGCCAGCTGCATACATACGAAGTATACTCCCATATATGAAAACCTCGTATGAATACATAAGCTGTAAAATGCAGTAGAACCATAATAACTAAAATCTCATCCACTAGAGAAATAAATGATATAAAAGCAACTTTGAATTTGTCATGTATACAATCGTTGGACGGAGACAAAGTCCACTACCAACTACCTCAAATAAAATGTACAAGAAGTGATCGATAGAATAACGAGACGAACCAAGCGCAATCGTCTTCGAAAGAATGGAGAAGATCATGGCCTTGGCTAGAACACCTGTAAATTCACAGAAGCACACACCTAGAGAGATAACCAGGTCCTCAGAGGGACGTAACAAGATACATAAAGAACATGCCATAATAAACTGAATATATAATATGTCACAAACCGAAATAAGTGACAAGACGACAATAAGGTAATCTAACCGTACTACAGTGTTTATGCAGTTAAGAACAAACCTACAACGCATGGGCACTCTGGCTCAGTAATAGTAATCTCAGGTATGGCCCATCAGGATACCAGGGACCTCAAAGCATAACATTCATCGAATGTCAGAGGCCCGCAGTAAATCAGTATCAGGATCCAGGACCGTATCTCCCGCGGAGATAACCGACAATAGGGAAGTGCATACGTGGCCCATACGTTAAGGAACTGTTCTTCCCACCCAATGCCTAACAGAGTCACATCCATGTCTCGTATACCTCTACTAACTGCTAAGTCTCCTAACATGCCTCTATTAGAAGTTAGCCCTAACGCATGCACATGGAGGATCAGCCCACACGCAACTACCTCTACATGCTACTCATCTCACACATCCTCGTGGTACAACTGTGTCAAGGGGTATACAATACACTACAGACGGTGGTCTCTTAACTCTAAGTCCACATGCAATCAAAGGATAATAACAAAGTATATCTAATATCACTGAGCAGACAGCAAATCAAGAACTATAAGAACTGGAAATAAATAAACAGTGATATGTAATAAAATGCAACTGAATATAAACAGTGTAATGGCAAGGTATCTTGCCTGAGGTTATGTGCAAAAGAGAATAATCCAGTAGCTCGAACAGACCAATAAACGAAGCAAGAAAAACCAAATGCCGCAGATGACTCCGGATGCTGCAACAAATATCACGAACGAGTTTGGAATATAAGATATGCCTAGAAAACGCGTGTCCAAAAGTTAAATTCTGGAACAGGGGCAAAATCGTAATTTCGGGTCAAAGCGATGTCCGCCGTTGGACCCACTTTGCACCGAAATACGTGTCAATATCTATGGTCTCTAAAGTCGTCAAATGTCTACAGATTTATTTTAATGAGACGAACCCAACGGTAAGTCCAATTTTAGATTCCGGTGGGCCGTGCACAAAATCGCCCGTTGAGTGGGATTGTAGGCCCGCCAAAATAGCGTTCCAATCAACGGTCTCAGAATCGGACCAAACTTGGCTCACAGGACCAGAAAAATATTTCGAGTCCAATGGCGGAAGTTTCATCGCGATATGATGAGTGTGCAAAAAGTTGTGACTTAATTTGCAAAGGGTCGATACGGGGGTATCTCGACGGATACGCACTGATTTCGTCGCACACATGCAACGAAATCGGGTTCCGTCAGTTCCCATACGTCGATAACATCCATACGCGCCTTTCGATGCATATAGTGTGCGACCACGTCGCCCGGTTTGTCGGGACGCACGCCGTATCGGGTGTTTTTCCACTATTTTGAAAACAGAATTTACAATTTTTTGTAAAACTTTAACAACGTGTAACTTTCTACATACTAGATGAAAAGTGAATCCAGAAGGTGCGTTACAATCTCGATTATGTTGTCTTTGACTGACTTCAATTAGTTTCTACAAAATCCTATTGTACAGAAAGAAAAGTGGCCAACAAGTTGGTGTTTTAAAACAGTTTTTAATATTCCAGAAAAGTGGTTTTTCTCCAACTTCGTCTCGATTTTTCGAGCAAGTTGGATGGCCATGTCGAAATCCACCTGGAGGATCTCGAAGAGGGTCATGTGGGATTTCTACACGAATTTACGGATCTAAAAACGGGTTTAAATTGACAGAGAAAACGATCGGGGAAGCAAGATACCTTAAAGTGGGAGTCTGTTGTTTTACTGTTGTCGTTGTCGTCGTCGTTTCCATCGCTGCTGTCGCGGGGTGCTGCTATGCTCGCGGAGGGGAGGAGTTGGCCGAGGGTAGAAGAGAGAGGAGGAGGAAGGTGGAGAAAGAAGGAGATTAGGGTTTTCCAAAACTTATATATATATATATATATATATATATATATATATATATATATATATATATATATATATATATATATATATATATATATATATATATATATATATATAAAACTATATTTATATTAGCTTGGGAGAGGTCGGCCTCTTAATATGTTTGAGCTACTGAATCCTTTTCATGGTGTTGGGGGGGGGGGGGGGTGTCGGCCACATATTTGGCTGCTGCTTGCGGATTTTGTTGGGGCGCACATATACTTGCTGCTGTTGTTTGCAAGTGGTCGGCTCCCACATGGTGGGGCCGACCATTTAGGATATATATTTTTTTCAATCTTTCTTTTCTTAAAACTTATACTTATCTATACATATATTTGTATATATCCATAAAAAAAATCTAGTTAAATCCAAATAATAATTTAGATGTCACATATCCAAATATTTACTATATTTAAACATATCTACTTATATATAAATTAAATCCTTAATAAATCAACTCAAATCATAATAATATTTAAATAGAAAAACATGTTTATTAAATCTCCACAAAAATAACTTTAATAATAATAAATTAATAAGATCGTCCCAATGAGCGCAATTATACTGCACACCCTTTTTCGGGTCCACAAAATATTCTATTTTGTAAAAAAATATTTAAATAATAATACCAATAATTGCACAAATAATTAAATGATGTTAAATTGTACATAAAATTCTAAAATAATTTAGAAATTATTTTTACGTACATAAAATATGTCTACATTGGCCACTTTGGTCCCACCACATGCCTACAAGGGCTTAAATTTGGTTCGGACCCAGTTCGGACAGAATTGGACAAAGCGGGTCACCTAAAAATCAATATGTAAAATAATATTTAATTAAAATACTTTAAATAAGTCAATTTACGATTTGGTCTGGTTTCCTAGTTTGGACATCACCATTGCTAGGCTTCTCCCGGCATGGCTAGTACACTAGTCAAGGCATAATGCTACATCTTTCGTGCCAAAATTCATGGTCGCATTGTGCTCCAAACACAACAATGGCTAAGGTCATTTTTAATAATTAAATAAAACCGTAAATTCTAATATTTAAATTTGAAGTCTAATAAAATAATAAAAAAATATTTTTTTAAAAAAATAGGAGTTTTACATCCTACCCAACTTACAAGAATTTTGTCCTCGAAATTAAAATAAGTAGGGGGGTTGAAAAGGTCACATGGGTATATCGATGAGGAATCATCAAATCACAACGTTCAACAAAACATGATTTGGAAAATCATGATTTAGATAAATACAAAAATAATCATGGATATAGCTAGTTGATGCAAGAATGAAAATGATCAAGGGTTTTAAGTAGATCAAGATAAAACACGAGTTTAAGGAATAGAAAGAATCGAGTAGATTAAGGGGAAAAATAATTTGGAGACTTAAGAGAGATGGTTCATTGAGAATAGTTGTATATTGGTCGTCCAAGTTGAGAGCATGATTAAGAGAATGGTTTGATCATCCTCAAGTATCAAGAACGATTAGAAGGTCGCGACAGTAGATATGGAATCGACGAGTAGTTCAAAGCGAGGATATAGTCACCTTGGTTGGTCCATGGCTAACTATCTTGGTAATAGATGGTGGGACAACTAAAGGTGATACTTTGGGTCTATTTGTCAAGTACAGTGCCTTGTCTTTCCAAAATAAGTAAAAGACAAGAACAACAAAGGTTTCAAAGACGGTGTTATATATTGAGTACTAATTACGGGGTTCATAGGCGGCAAAAATAATTCAAAAGAGAATTGCCAAGGCTGTCGCGGATGAGACTCTAAGGCAAGTTTACTATGTCTTCATCCACGTAGAATAATATGTGATAGGCGAACCAAAGTGCAATAGGTTGATCAGACCATCATACACCAGTTCTGATTAGACAATATGTTAGTGGGTGCACCCAATAAAATATGTTATGATCAAGCTTGATAACGAAATAAGCTTGCAAAACTGAAGCTACATTAGCAGCATGAGATGGCCAAAATATGAGCAAGGGAGGTACTGATGAAGGAAATTTTAAATAGTCCAAGATTTTTTAAAATTACGGCTCGTCCAAAGTTTGGGCCTATGCAGTTGTCCTAGTGTTTCTTCATTTATGGCTTGGTAGACTAGATAAGGTAGGGTCCTCTGAATTTAGAGTCTAAGTGAACTTACCAATGTGGTTCACAAGAAAAAAGGTTTGTTAGGTGGTGAGGTATTCTATCCAACTTACAAGAGTTAAACTAGTAGTGTGATGGGACAATGGGTCAAGCAATCAAGATAAAGCACAATTTTAAGCATTTAAGGAATTAAGTAGAACACAATCACATATCGGTCGAAAGAATTGAGTCGAGATAGAATCCCCATCCGTGGTCAAAAATATATCGGTATCATGGTAAAGATTATAGTTTGGCCATTTTGACCATAAGGTCATAACAAGAAATAGAGTACAAGGAGACGTGTTTTGGTGGGACATGATATATCTACATGAAGGTGGGCTTGTCTAGGCCTTACATATGGAATTTGTTGGAAGAAAAAGTCTAGTGTTGTACTCCAAATATCTAAGTCACGGTAAGGGATGCCAAAAGATCTAAAATAGAAAGTGAGAGTTCACGAGATGATAATTAATGCACAAAATAAAGAAGATTAAGTTAAAGCATGAAATAAAAGTAATTAAAGAATCCATAAAAATAATTTAGGAACACAATTCCGGAGAGAAGATAGTCTCCTAGATGAATACAGTTAAGGAACCATTAAATCATTATTCAAATTGCAAGTGGGTTAGAAGGTCGTGTCACGACCCGCACCTGTTTTTTTTAAACGGATACGAGACGTGTCCAAGCCAGCCTACGCCGCAGTGTCGGCGGTAGTACGCTGTCACGGCCATGAAGATCATAATCACAAAGATGCTCATTCACATAATTAATTTAATTTACAATGATCACAAGTTTTACATTTGCAGAAAAATATAAACTTGTACAAATATTGAATGACTATAACTTGACTATCTAACTAATCTTCTAGGCTCGTCTGCAAGTACACTCGAACTCCCCATGCTAAATGAATCAACGGCTAACCTGAAAAATATGGTTTCCAGTCAGGAATGGAACGAGCACAATTCACTGAATGCAATTTCAAATAAAGAAAATGACTATAAACAAAGGTTAGACATCAATCATGGGTTTTGAAAATAAACAGGAAATATGAAAACCAATAGTAAATAAATAGACACAAAACACTCTCCCCGACTGTTAGAAGTACCTTTGATATGTGATCGGTCTCGGGACAATTATGCGACACTGTCTACACTGTCTAAAGTTACACTGTCTACACTGTCTAAGTTACACTGTCTACACTGTCTAAGTTACACTATCTACAGAAAATATTGCAATAAAGAAACACTGTCTACAAAATAATATTCACGATCTACACAATTTAAATGCAATAATAATCATGGTCTACACTGTCTACTTTGTAATAAATAAATCACTGTCTACACTGTCTACAAGAAATAAATAAAACACTGTCTACACTGTCTACAAGAAATAATGAATCACTGTCTACACTGTCTACACTGTCTAAGGTCAGATCACACATCGTTGGTACTTCTCATTCCCGACTCAACAATTTTAATAGAAAATAATCACATAACCAATGGCCAATCAATGAAATATAGTGAAAATCAATATCGAAATGCAGACAATAAACTGTACTCGCCTGTGGTCCTTTGCTGGTGAAACCGACAATCTGAACTACTCAATGTGCCACTATAGTCAAACCCGTATAACAGTCCCCGGAAGCTGAAATAAACAATACCAATGATCTCAAAATAGTCCAATTAGCTAGGATTGCCTGTCCTTAAGTCCAATTCTGGACACAGGGGCAAAACGGTAATTTTGGGCAAAAACGATGTCCGCCGTTGGACCCGCTTTGCACCGAAAAGCGTGCCAGAGTCAACGGTCTCTAAAGTCGTCAAACTACATGTCTACGGATCCAGTTTTTCGATACGAACCCAACCGTATGTCCAGAGTTGGATTCCGGAGGGCCGTGCACAAAATCGCCCGTTGAGTGGGACCGTGGGGCCCGCAAAACGACGTCGATTTCAACTGTCTCAGAATTGGACCAAATTTGGCATGCAGGACCAGAAAAATGATACGGTTCTGTTGGCGCAAGTTTCGTCTCGATCTGACTAGCATGCACAAAATAATTGAGAAATTTGCAACGTGCACGATACGGTAAATTTCGACGGATACGCATCAAATTCGTCGCGCACACGCGACCAATTTGAATTCCGCCAAAGCCACACGACCACGAAACCGTTACGCAGCTTTCAATGCTTACGGTGCGCGACCACGTTGCCCGGAATGGCGGGACGGACGTTGTGTGGAGCGATTTCTAGTTTTTTGAAAACAGGTTTTTTCTGAAGTTTACATGTGAATAATTCTCTGTACAAAGCAATTCTTTACAAACTTCCTACTGGACTTTTCTAGTCCTATATGTTGTGGTTAACTTCCTTTCAGAAAGTTTCCTGATTCGAAGGATAGGTTGGTGGGAATTTCGATGTGAAGTTGGGTGTTTGGGACCAAAGTACTGTCCTGTTTTGGACAGTTAATTGATCGACTTTGTGTCGATCTATCGGGAAATCTAGCGCATGAAAAATGAATCTATTTAAAGGGGATGGAATCCCTATAGGTTGTGAACATACCGGGGAAGACGGCTCGACGAATGATCGAGCGAGGAGACGGCAAACTTGCGGTGAAGTTGGCTCATCGGCTCGCGGCTGCTGTCAACCCCCGCGCGCGTGTGCGCGCGTTGCGTCCGTGCGGTCTGTCCGGCAGGCGGCGGCCCGCGGTGGCGCGCCCGTGCACGCGGGGGAGGCGCCCAGGGAGAGGGGGTGGTGGCGGTCCGCTGTACACAGGGTTAGGGTTTAAGAAGTTCTCTCTCTCTCTCGCTTTCCTCGCAATATAAGAACAATAGTTCTGTTAACAGAACTTAAGAGGGGTTCTCACGTGGACCTGGGCTCAGCCCGCCCACTGTTTCCTTTTTCATTATTCTTTTTTTTTCTTTTTCTTTTTCTATTTAGTAATACATATATAACTATGTGTATTCACATAATACTTATGTATACAAATATACTATAATGCTTATTTATATATGAGTACAAATATACCCATATCCAATATATATTTATATGTATACATACACCTACACAATATATATACACATATATACATATCTGTATCTATATTTTTATACACATATATCTATAGGTAATATATTTACATATACACACAAGTACACACATGTACATATTATTTGTATAAAGAAAATATAAGTCATTATCATATAATAACAACAAAATAATATTAATACTAATCTTAATAACAATTAAAATATCAATAATAATAATAATTATTATTATTTACAAAATTCTAAAATTACCATTTAAATCAAATAAATAAATAAAATATTTTAAAAATTTCGGGAAGGGGAGCTACAGGTCGCAATTTAAAAGATCTAGAATTAAAGGCAGGTCGACTAAGTCAAGGTGGAAATACAGTCACATAGCTGGATAGATGACTAACAACACTTGTGTATATACTACTATCATGGTCGTGAGTGCCATGGCAATTAGTGTGGAATACTCAATAGGGTTATCTTGGGGCCTACCATTAAGATTTCAACTCGAGTTTCCTCCAAAAAGTTTCAAAAATAAACTTTCAAAAATAAACTTTTAAAAATAAACCACCATAATTTGTATTCACTCCAAGCCGTTCAAATTCATCATAAAAATTTAAATCATTCTCATAAATCTCAAAGCAAAATTTTATCACGTTACTACTAACCTTTTCCAAAATTAACGTTTAAATTCAACTATTTAACTCAAGAGTTCATAATTTACGAATCCATAAAAATTTCACAATCAATCAAAAACTTAACACTCTAAAATTTTCAAATAACTCATAATAAAACTCTTAGCATATTAAAAGCAATCTCAAAAATTAAGCTCAATGCTCTCATCAATTTTAACTTCTATTCATGCTAAGTTATTCAACAAAATTACAACTTTTAAATGGTAACTTCCTTTAGTCAGTCAAAATAACTTTCCATCACATCCTTCGAAAGTCTCCCAAAATTTTTTAATATTAGCGATCCCTCATTAAACTAAATTTTCAAATAATCTTATCAGTAAAAATCTTTTTTTTTTACAAAAAATCTAAATAGATTTGTAAATCCTCAATCATAGGACCCCATTTAAAATAAAAATTTCTCAAAAATAATTTAAATAACTTTCAAATATTTTAAACCAAAATTCACCGTCATTACTTTCACTTAAAATTCAAAGTTTACTAAACACGAAAATCGCAAGTTGTACAACTCAAATTCAAATAATTCCTATGGCCATTTTTAAAAGCTAAGATCATTTTCAAACCAAATTTATAACTGTTCAAAGGTGTATAACTATAATACAATAATCATAATCATCAAAACTCGAAAATCAGATAAATTTTATATTTGTTCAAAGATGTATATCTATCACCCAAAACTCATAAATATCACAACTCGAAAGCAAATCAATTTTATACTTGTGCAATGATGTATAACTATAACCCAAATAAATATCAAATCTCAAAAAGCCAATCAATTTCTTAAACCAAGTATGAAATTCTATAAATCCTCTGGTGTTTACTATTTAAAAATTTCAAGGTTAAAACTTTTCGTGGTAATATCCTAATTTACCAATTACTAATCATTAAATCACACTTTAAAAAAAACCTTACTAACTCAATTAGAGTCTAGAATGTATTCCAATTGCCAATATAACCATTCTAGCCATATGTGTGACCTATAAGCATATACTAGTGTAGTCATCTTCCTAGTTGATACTAAGCACGAAAATAAGAACCGACGGTAGAAAGGAATCAAGCAAGATGCAATTCAAGGAAGTCGAACGAGAGTCCAGAATTTGAAGCCAAGGGAAGAGGTCAAGCTGTATGGATGAGATTCCTAGATTCTAATCCTATGTTACAGGTTCACATCGGTACAATAACGTAACCGAAGTGACAAACTCGACCTGCATGGGCCACCACAAAAACATGTAATGCCCCAGTCCCAAAATACTTAGGACTAGGTACGTATCTATGCCAGCTGCATACATACGAAGTATACTCCCATATATGAAAACCTCGTATGAATACATAAGCTGTAAAATGCAGTAGAACCATAATAACTAAAATCTCATCCACTAGATAAATAAATGATATAAAAGCAACTTTGAATTTGTCATGTATACAATCGTTGGGCGGAGACAAAGTCCTCTACCAACTACCTCAAATAAAATGTACAAGAAGTGATCGATAGAATAACGAGACGAACCAAGCGCAATCGTCTTCGAAAGAATGGAGAAGATCACGGCCTTGGCTAGAACACCTACAAATTCACAGAAGCACACACCTGGAGAGATAACCAGGTCCTCAGAGGGACGTAACAAGATACATAAAGAATATGCCATAATAAACTGAATATATAATATGTCACAAACCGAAATAAGTGACAAGACGACAATAAGGTAATCTAACCGTACTACAGTGTTTATGCAGTTAAGAACAAACCTCCAATGCATGGGCACTCTGGCTCAGTAGCAGTAATCTTAGGTATGGCCCATCAGGATACCAGGGACCTCAAAGCATAACATTCATCGAATGTCAGAGGCCAGCAGTAAATCAGTATCAGGATCCAGGACCGTACCTCCCACGGAGATAACCGACAATAGGGAAGTGCATACGTGGCCCATACGTTAAGGAACTGTTCTTCCCACCCAATGCCTAACAGAGTCACATCCATGTCTCGTATACCTCTACTAACTGCTAAGTCTCCTAACATGCCTCTATTAGCAGTTAGCCCTAACGCATGCACATGGAGGATCAGCCCACACGCTAGTACCTCTATATGCTACTTATCTTACACATCCTCGTGGTATAACTGTGTCAAGGGGTATGCAATACACTACAGACGGTGGTCTCTTAACTCTAAGTCTACATGCAATCAAAGGATAATAACAAAGTATATCTAATATCACTGAGCAGACAGCAAATCAAGAACTATAAGAACTGAAAATAAATGAACAGTGCTATATAATAAAATGCAACTGACAGTGTAATGACAAGGTATCTTGCTTGAGGTTATATGCAAAAGAGAATAATCCAGTAGCTCGAACAGACCAATAAATGAAGCAAGAAAAACCAAATGCCGCAGATGACTTCGGATGCTGCAACAAACATCACGAACGAGTTTGGAATATAAGGTATGCCTAGGAAACGCCTGTCCAAAAGTTAAATTCTGGAACAGGGGCAAAATCGTAATTTTGGGTCAAAGCGATGTCCGCTGTTGGACCCACTTTGCACCAAAATACGTGCCAATATCTACGGTCTCTAAAGTCGTCAAATGTCTACAGATTTGTTTTGATAAGACGAACCCAACGGTATATCCAATTTTGGATTCCGGTGGGCCGTGCACAAAATCGCCCGTTGAGTGGGATTGTAGGCCCGCCAAAATAGCGTTCCAATCAACGGTCTCAGAATCGGACCAAACTTGGCTCACAGGACCAGAAAAATATTTTGAGTCCAATGGCGCAAGTTTCATCGCGATATGATGAGTGTGCACAAAGTTGTGACTTAATTTGCAAAGGGTCGATACGGGGGTATCTCGACGGATACGCACTGATTTCGTCGCACATATGCAACGAAATCGGGTTCCGTCAGTTCCATGCGTTGACAACATCCATACGCGCCTTCCGATGCATATAGTGTGCGACCACGTCGCCCGGTTTGTCGGGGCGCACGCCGTATCGGGTGTTTTTCTACTATTTTGAAAATAGAATTTACAATTTTTCGTAAAACTTTAACAACGTGTAACTTTCTACATACTAGATGAAAAGTGAATCCAGAAGGTGCGTTACAATCTCGGTTATGTTGTCTTTGACTGACTTCAATTAGTTTCTACAAAATCCTATTGTACAGAAAGAAAAGTGGCCAACAAGTTGGTGTTTTAAAACAGTTTTTAATATTCCAGAAAAGTGGTTTTTCTCCAACTTCGTCTCGATTTTTCGAGCAAGTTGGATGGCCATGTCGAAATCCACCTGGAGGATCTCGAAGAGGGTCATGTGGGATTTCTACACGAATTTACGGATCTAAAAACGGGTTTAAATTGACAGAGAAAACGACCGGGGAAGCAGGATACCTTAAAGTGGGAGTCTATTGTTTTACTGTTGTTGTTGTCGTCGTCGTTTCCATCGCTGCTGTCGCGTGGTGCTGCTGTGCTCGCGGAGGGGAGGAGTTGGCCGAGGGTGGAGGAGAGAGCAGGAGAGGAAGGTGGAGGAAGAAGGAGATTAGGGTTTTCCAAAACTTATATATATATATATATATATATATATATATATATATATATATATATATATATATATATATATATATATATATATATATATATATATATATATAACTTATATTTATATTAGCTTGGGAGAGGTCGGCCTCTTAATATGTTTGAGCTACTGAATCCTTTTCATGGTGTTGGGGGGGGGGGGGTGTCGGCCACATATTTGGCTGCTGCTTGCGGATTTTGTTGGGGCGCACATATACTTGCTGCTGTTGTTTGCAAGTGGTCGGCTCCCACATGGTGGGGCCGACCACTTAGGATATTTTTTTTTCAATCTTTCTTTTCTTAAAACTTATACTTATCTATACATATATTTGTATATATCCATAAAAAAAATCTATTTAAATCTAAATAATAATTTAGATGTCACATATCCAAATATTTACTATATTTAAACATATCTACTTATATATAAATTAAATCCTTAATAAATCAACTCAAATCATAATAATATTTAAATAGGAAAACATGTTTATTAAATCTCCATAAAAATAACTTTAATAATAATAAATTAATAAGATCGTCCCAATGAGCGCACTTATACTGCACACCCTTTTTCGGGTCCACAAAATATTCTATTTTGTAAAAAAATATTTAAATAATAATACCAATAATTGCACAAATAATTAAATGATGTTAAATTGTACATAAAATTCTAAAATAATTTAGAAATTATTTTTACGTACATAAAATATGTCTACATTGGCCACTTTGGTCCCACCACATGCCTACATGGGCTTAAATTTGGTTCGGACCCAGTTCGGACAGAATTGGACAAACCGGGTCACTTAAAAATCAATATATAAAATAATATTTAATTAAAATACTTTAAATAAGTCAATTCATAATTTGGTCTAGTTTTCTAGTTTGGACATCACCATTGCTAGGCTTCCCCCGGCATGGCTAGTACACTAGTCAAGGCACACTGCTACATCTTTCGTGCCAAAATTCATGGTCGCCTTGTGCTCCAAACACAACAATGGCTAAGGTCATTTTTAATAATTAAATAAAACCATAAATTCTAATATTTAAATTTGAAGTCTAATAAAATAATAAAAAAATATTTTTAAAAAAATAGGGGTTTTACGATACTTAAGTTAGTCGTACTACTGCAAGCCTGCGACTAGAAAAGTGCTCATTCATAATTAGGATTGATTTAATTTTTAGGAGAATAACCAGGACTAGGAGTCCCTTATTTAATTCCATTGTTAGGTAAATAAGGATGCTACATAGGCCATGTGATACTGCTATATTTTAATACGAGGGTATGATCCAAGGTGGGTAGAATATACATTTGGTATGTTAGGCCTTCGTAGAATTTAATTCCTAATTTTGATCATTTGTGCCATTTTATCTTTCGCCTTCTCTAAACCTCGTTTTACTTTTAAAACTATTTTGCGATCATTTTATTTTCAATTCCTAATCTTGGTTCAATTATCTATATATTATTCAAGTCGTCTTCGTTCATTTTGTGATCATTTTGTTTTCAAAACTGATACTTTTATTCAAGGACAAATACTTACATTTTCTTATCATGATCGACTTGTTTGAATTTATAGAAGTTCCTTCGAAATTCTTATGGATATAGTTGAAATAATTTTCTATGACTTACAATGGTAAGGCAGATGCACACTGTCCCTATTTATTTGAATTATGGAGACTGCAGGTTCACTGCAGCCAGCAGCGCACTGGCGTGGCATGACCCCTAAGTTGAAATAATTTCAAGTAAGCGTAGATTGTCAAATGTTACTAAAGCTATATCCTAGTTGCATTATTTGATCCTTTGATTTATTATGTCAATATTGGATAGAGTTGATAAAGTGTTCGATAACATATTATACTTGAGTCACGAAACCAAGGGTTCACGGCAGCCAGATGTACACTGACGAGGCATGAATTCTCGGTTAAATGACTTCGGATATACTTATGATTTTCGAATATCATAGCGACTATATCTTTTATTGGCATACGACTATTAAATTTTTTTTCTTTCAAATTTATTTGATGTCTTATTTCTTGTTACCACCTCCTCTACAACTAGTAGTTCTTTATTTCTCTCATATTTTTCTATTTTCAAATTGTCATCTTTTAAACCTATTTTGATTTCCTTCCACTATATTTCTAAAACGTATTTAAATTTTGATTCTATATGCCTGGTCAATTTCGATCATTCATTACATTATTTTCTTGATTATATTCTTTGCCATGCTTATTCATATCGATTGGTCATGTCATATTTTGATGATATTCTTGGTTGTGTCTATTTGTATCTTTTGAAATTTTGCGAACGAAATTTTTCTAAGGTAGGTAGATTTGTAAGCCCACTTACCAAATTTTTAATTTTTTTTAATTTTATTTGTTTATGATTAATTTTATGGTCATTGTGAGTCATGCCAAAGCTTGTAGGTAGGCTATGACCATATTAAGGTCATATGACCTCTAGATAGCCTATATATGTATTATTTAGCTATTTTATATTTTTTACAATTTTTGAATATTTTTAGGTATTTAATGTTTAAGGTTTTATTATTTTTAAAGACTTTCAGGATTTACTGTAAGGTCATAGGGGGGTATTTCTGGACCAAATATTTTTATTTGGGATCTAAATGACTAAAAATATTTTCTAGAATATTTTAGAAATTTTTTGAATTTTTTAGAATTCTTCACAACACACTTCCTATATCTGTCTCCAGCCAATGCATGATTTTCGATCAACGAAAAGAGGTTCTTCCCCATCCAACAAGGCAGTTTAGAGGAATTTTTTGGGAATTTTTATATAATTAAAACCTATAAAAATTATATTTTATAGGCTTTGGGAATTTACTGTGAGCTCACACGATGATATTTTGTGTTAATATATTTTATTTATATTCTAGACACTTAGAAATATTTTCTAGAATTTTCTAGGATTTTTCTGCAATTTATTTTAATTTATTTGGACTTAAAATGATTTTTAAATAATTTTCTGAATTAAATAAATAATTACCCAGAAATCCATGCAAGGGGGCCCACCTGTCGGTGCCAACTGCTATAGTGACTGCCTCTCTCTCTCATATATATATATATATTATTATATTCGCCCACCCTAATTAAATTCCAGCAGCCTTTTGTGGGAGAACTCATCTAGGATTTTTGACTTCTCGAAGCGATTTTCGCCAACCCCGACTTGTTTTTTGCGCGACGTTTTTTTGTTGGAAGCGTATTAAGGTATAGTTTCTGAATATGTAATTTATTTCGTAATTTCTGAACCTAAATTTCTGGAAAATTCGTAGAGTGCTAGTTGTCCGAAATTTGACACGTTTCGGTGTTATCGAGATTCCGGGAGAACCAAAAATCGAAATCATGAACCGTTTGAAGTTTCGGAAAGCTAACACAGAGCTCTACGACATATAATTTTTTAAAAAATTATTTCATTCATCTAGTATTATAGTTATTCTGTTGAACTCAGAATTGATCGGTTGATCACCGTT
Source organism: Iris pallida (assembly GCA_029216955.1). Taxonomy (NCBI): domain Eukaryota; kingdom Viridiplantae; phylum Streptophyta; class Magnoliopsida; order Asparagales; family Iridaceae; genus Iris; species Iris pallida. The sequence goes on from JANAVB010020400.1 coordinate 25,802,600, forward strand.
TTGGTCACGATTAGCCATAACGGCAATATCTTTTGACCAAAGCATGATTTTGCGGCACGGTTGATTCCAGCGCACTCGTGGCACTGAAATCTACCAAGATGCACTTTCAAAATCTAGAGATCATAGCGTTTGACTAGATAGTCAACGGCATGCCTCGATTTGCTTGCCATAGTTTCCAAAATTGGAAACATGACTTTTGATGGCCAAATTTACATGTTTAGATTATATTTAGATTATTATTAGGTTAACACTACCAAAATACGCTCATTTAGCGACGGCAATTTAGCGACGGAATTATTCCGTCGGTATTAGCGACGGGTTCGTGGCCGCTCAGCGACTGATTACCGACCACAAACATTTGCTATTTTTTATTTTAATTTTAGGGACAGGAAAGGTCGCACATCCGTCGCTAGTGTGTCGGTGTTATAGCGACGGATATTCGGTCGTCGCCATGTAGTCGTTTATTTGGCGGGAATTGTATATATAATTGGCGGGACATATCTTCGACTACGTAGCGACGGATATTCAGTCGGATAATCAATAATAGCGACTATAGGGCGACGGATATTCGTAGTCTCCATTCTGTCGCTAAATTAGCGTTCCAGACTTAAATGAAAAGGCGGAGGGAACTTTTGGCATTCCCCCCAAATTCACTCTCTCTCTCTCTCCTCTCTCTTTCTCTCTCTCTCTCTCTCTCTCTCGCCGGTGTCGGTTTCGGTGATCGGCGTCGGTATCGTCGTCGGCGTACTCTCCTCTCTCTCTCTCTCTCTCTCTCTCTCGGTTATAGGGTCTGGGCGGCGCGATCGGGGCTGGGCCGTCCGTGGCTTGGCGGCTGGCTTGGGTCGGGGGCTGGGCGGTGGGCTTGGGGTGGAGGCGTCGGGGTCTGGGAGGCGGGCTTGGGGTTGGGGCGTCGGGGGCTGGGCGGGGGCGTCGGGGTCTGGGAGGCTGGCTTGGGGTTGGGGCGTCGGGGGCTGGGCGGCTGGCTTGGGTCGAGGTCTGGGAGGCGGGTGGGCTTGGGGCGGCGGGCTGGGCGGTGGGCTTGGGGTTGGGGCGTCGGGGGCTGGGCGGCTGGCTTGGGTCGGGGGCGTTGGGGGCTGGGCGGGGGCGTCGGGGTTGGGGCGGCTGGCTTGGGGCGGGGGGCGTCGGGGACTGGGCGGCTGGCTTGGGGCGGGGGCGTCGGGGGCTGGGCGGCTGGCTTGGGTTGGGGGCTGGGCAGTGGGCTTGGGGCGGCGACGTCGGGGGCTGGGCGGCTGGCTTGGGGCGGGGGCGTCGGGGGCTGGGCGGCTGGCTTGGGTTGGGGGCTGGGCGGCTGGCTTGGGGCGGCGGCGTCGGGGGCTGGGCGGCTGGCTTGGGTTGGGGGCTGGGCGTCTGGCTTGGGGCGGCGGCGTCGGGGGCTGGGCGGCTGGCTTGGGGCGGGTACGTCGGGGCTATTTGCAAGCGACGCACACCCATAAGCACTCTTCATATATATATGCAACCGAACTACTGGGCGACGGGCTTGGGGCGGCAGGCTTTGGTCGGGGGCGGCGGGTGGCTTTGCTTCTCAAATTCATCTGAGTTTATATATTGGCTAAATAATGTGTTATCCATATTGGGTGTTCCATTAGTTTGGTGGTGTTTGGATTAGTAAATGTGAATATATATGGGGTTTGGATTCATGGTGTATATGTTCACTGTCTCAAGGACAGTGCGAGTTCTATCAGTTGTGTGCTTCTGTATAGATGTATATATCTATACATCTAGCTGTTACGTACGTCCTTCAGATACTAGATACGATAAGATTAACATATACTACACGATATGTATACAGAATATAGATGATTCACACTAATGTATGCTAGAATGAATCTTGGGTTGTGTTCTGAGCCATCCGTTCTCATACTTAAAACACATAGGAATTAGTAGTGTGAGAGCGCCGGAGAGAGTGAGAGCGCCGGAGGGGGGGAGGAGAGAGAGAGAGTAAAATGGTACGACATGGTGAAGTAGTACTGTATTTTGGCTCCAGTTCCAGCTCCATTTGATCTACGGTACGACATGGTGATCAGGACATAGTCTCTGCAGCCATTCGACTGGCGAGGCAGAAACTATGTAGCCGTAGATAAAGTTGACTGTCTTCCGACCCTCATTCCTCGGCAATGATGATACGACAACCTATCACTATATCTTATATAGTAGTAGATGATGTCTTAGTATTACATTATGTGAGTTCATCTTGATTCTGTTACGTTCTTCAGATACTAGATACGATAAGAACATATACTACACCATATGTACAGAACATAGATGATTCACACTAATGTATGCTTGAATGAATCTTGGGTTGTCTTCTGAGCCATCCGTTCTCACACTTGGCAAAAAATCGAATTTTTTATGCTTTATCGGCTTTCGAAAATGTACTCAAATTACATGATGGTTCCTTTAGTTAGCTTGCTTATGTTACAATTATATTATTTGTGACTATCGATCTTACCAGATGGCACCCATGACCCGAGGAGCGGCACGTCGTTTGAAGAAAACAGTGAATGCTGAGGTGGCTCCTCCTACAGTTGAGGAGGAAGTGGCACCGGTTGCTAGTGAGACTAGGAGTTCTATTCATCCAGCACCGGTAGCTAGTGAGACCGAGAGTTCTCTTGATGCAGTCCTTGCAAGGGACGACATCTCTCCTCGCGCCAAAAATCTCGCTTTTTCGAGGTGGATGCGTGAATGTATCACTGAGCGTTTGCGTGAGCAGCGTGGTTCTCATTAGCTATTAGTACTTATTTGTATTGGACTATTGGTATTGGGTTATTTTTGTATTAGACTATTTGTATTGGACTACTTATTGAGTTGTTTTTGTATTAGACTATTTGTACTATCCTCCGACCCTCATCCCTCGGCAATGATGATACGACAACCAACAAGAGAGAATATTAGATCTATCTCAGTATGACGTATACTCTGAGAGATCACTATTACAAGAATGATATCAGTAGTGAGATTGAGTGCTGGAGGAGATATTATCAGAGTATACGTCCTACTCAGATTGGTCTCCCACCGTTACTAATTTTTTCTGACAACATGGTGGATGTGCTCCGTCAACAGAATCTTGCTCCGAACCAAAACTCTGCCCCGGAGCTCAAGTAGACATCCTTTGTGTAGAGCTCGAGTAAGAGGTTCCTGACAGCATGGTGGTCTCATTTGTCAAAGTATTCGTGCTCATCCCACATTGGTTGTGGGACGAGCACGGATACTTTGACAAAGGAGACCACCTTGCTGTCAGGAACCTCTCACTCGAGCTCTACACGAAGGATGTCCACTTGAGCTCCGGGGCAAAGTTTTGACTCGGAGCCAGATTCTGTTGACGGAGCACATCCACCATGCTGTTAGAAAAAAATAGTAACGGTGAGAGACCCATCTGAGTAGGACATATACTCTGATAGTATCCCCTCCAGCACTAAATCCCACTGCTGATATCATTCTTGTAAAGGTGATCTCTCAGAGTATACGTCCTACTCAGATGGATCTCTCAGAGTATCCTCTCCGGTTGGTTGTGTTCTGAGCCGTCCATCCCAGGGATTTGATTCTGTATTTTGGTTTCTGTATTTTGGCTCCAGCTCCATTTGCATTTGATCTACGGTACGACATGGTGATCAGGACATAGTCCCTGCAGCCATTCGACTGGCGAGGCAGAAACTATGTAGCCGTCGATAAAGTTGCCTGTCCTCTGACCCTCATCCCTCGGCAATGATGATACGACAACCTATCACTATATCTTACATAGTAGTAGATGATGTCTTAGTATTACATTATGTGAGTTCATCTTGATTCTGTGACGTTCTTCAGGATAATTGATGTCTATTTTATATTAATTTGGTTTGGTCTATATGATTCTTGGATAATTGGCGTGCATTAAATTCGTATGTGCATATTTGGTCTATGTAATTCTTGGATAATTGGTGTGCATTATATATTGGTTTGGTTTATGCATATTTTTTCAGCTCCATTTGTATTAGTCCCTGCAGCCATTCGACTGGCGAGGCAGAAACTATGTAGCCGTAGATAAAGTTGCCTGTCCTCCGACCCTCATCCCTCGGCAATGATGATACGACAACCTATCACTATATCTTATATAGTAGTAGATGATGTCTTAGTATTACATTAGTGAGTTCATCTTGATTCTGTTACGTCCTTCAGATACTATATACGATAAGAACATAGATGATTCACACTAATGTATGCTAGAATGAATCTTGACTTGTGTTCTGAGCCATCCGTTCTGATCAAGCATCTTCCTTCTCCTCTTCTCCACCATGGCTCTGAACCAATCTGCTCCTCCCTACTTCCCTTCTTTTTATTTGACTCTCTCAGCCACATATGACATCCAGCTCAAGTGTAGAGTCGGAGGAGAAGAAGTGGGCAGGAAGATGAGGGGAAAGCAGCACAGCCTGCAGCATGACCCGGAGGAAGTACAGAGGTTTTCTTCAACAGCCGTAGGAGAAATAGTTCTCCTACGGCTGTTGAAGAAAACCTCTGTACTTCCTCCGGGTCATGCTGCAGGCTGTGCTGCTTCCCCCTCATCTTCCTGCCCACTTTCTCCTACGGCTGTTGAAGAAAACCTCTGTACTTCCTCCGGGTCATGCTGCAGGCTGTGCTGCTTTCCCCTCATCTTCCTGCCCACTTCTTCTCCTCCGACTCTACACTTGAGCTGGATGTCATATGTGGCTGAGAGAGTTAAATAAGAAGAAAGGAAGTAGGGAGGAGCAGATTGGTTCAGAGCCATGGTGGAGGAGAGGAGAAGGAAGATGCTTGATCAGAACGGATAACTCAGAACACAAGCCAAGATTCATTCTAGCATACATTAGTGTGAATCATCTATTTTCTTATCGTATATAGTATCTGAAGGACGTAACAGAATCAAGATGAACTCACTAATGTATGCTAGAATGAATCTTTGGTTGTGTTCTGAGCCATTCGTTCCGATACTTGGCAATTAAGTCATTCGACTGGTGAGACAGCAACTATATATAAGGCTACTTGCATGTTCTTCCAACTTTAAATTACAAGATTACTACATTTGGTTACATAAATCACTAACCTCATCGCGGCCAATGTTTACAGTCTTGGTCTCAACTGTCTTCGATTCTATGATCCCATGCTTTCGAAAAATAGACAACGCAGACTCCATGGAATAGAATGGCCTTACATGCAAATCGTCTGTGATTATGTATCCTTTCCCTCCTTTCACAAACATGCCATCCTTGTTGCCTCCATCTGCAACCCCCTCCCACACAATATCCTCATCCATTGCCTTACCACAAGGACATCGAGCGCCAATAACCGAACTATACAGACGGTGAGTCTTGGTGTAGCACTCAAATGTGGGGCATCCGTAAATTCGTCGAGGTTTTAAATCATCGACTTTGAGTTTTAAACCCTCACGTAGCCTTTCTGCTTCACTTCTAGGGTCGAGCAGCATCTTCTTGCAAGCTTCGGTCTCCAGATACTTAGTGTCAAGATTCTGGACGCTTTCGTAGAGCATGTCAACGCATCCTAGCGTCAATTTCCTGTCGAGTAAATTGACGCTAGGATGCGTTGACATGCTCTACGAAAGCGTCCAGAATCTTGACACTAAGTATCTGGAGATCGAAGCTTGCAAGAAGATGCTGCTCGACCCTAGAAGTGAAGCAGAAAGGCTACGTGAGGGTTTAAAACTCAATGTCGATGATTTAAAACCTCGACGAATTTATGGGTGCCCCACATTTGAGTGCTACACCAAGACTCACCGTGATGAGGTTAGTGATTTATTTAACCTAAGACATGGGATCATAGAATCGAAGACAGTTGAGACCAAGACTGTAAACATTATGTGAGTTCATCTAGAATAAATTTTGGGTTGTGTTCTGAGCTATTCGTTCCCATACTTGACAATTAAGAATGTGAAATAGAACTGATTATGTTTAGTTTGTCTTACGATACAGATTTTCATATCCAAATTGAAATAGATCGTTACTTCGTTGTTCGTACATGGATGTACTAGCGGATTAACCTCCTGGACCGTAGGTACTTATAAGTATTGATCGTGTCGGATTATTATCGATCTATCGTTTTGGTATGGACCGTATCGGTTGGTATTGGCCTTAGCGAATTGGTATCATCCTATCCGATATGTATCGGTCGTATAGCCATTAAGTCATATTGGCCTTATCGATTTGGTATCGGTCATATCCGATAGGTATCGGCCGTGTTGGATTATTATATACCATTTCGGATTAGTATCGTTGAAGGTTTAGTAACAAGTGTACTTGGATTTCTCTCTTCTAGAGCTAGATTACCATTGCAAGAGAGTCACGAGAGCGTAGATGGCCCGTTACAGAACATACATACTTCCTTTTCAATCTCGCTTTTCCTGATGGAAAATGAAGTATGTATGTTACTGTAACTGGCCAATCACGATCTGGTGATTCTCTTGCAATGGTATTCTAGCTCGAGAAGAGAGAAATTCAAGTACACTTGTTACTAAACCTTCCACGATACTAATCCGAAATAGTCTATACTAATCTAGCACGGCCGATACCTATCGGATATGACCGATACCAAATCGATAAGACCAATATGAATCCTAGCTATTCGGCCGATACATGTACATATCGGATATAGGACGATACCAATATGATACGTCCTATACCAAACCGATAGACCGATACTAATCTGATACACTAGATACTAAGTACATCTAGCATCTCTGTGGATCCACAAATTACTGCACGATAGTCCCAACGACTCCAGTTACATCCGGTTATTGGTGAGTACATGATTACATAGTAATTCTGTTAGTCTTGTGATACAGATTTTTACTCTCTCATGCTACCAACGTCACAACTTTTCGAGTGCTGCTCCCTCTAATAATGATGAACGCAAAAAACCAACGTCACAACTTTTATAACTTGAGTCAATTTCTTTACCCTATATAAAAATTTCTGTTGTCAGAAAGATGGCTCCTAGGACTCGTCTAGGTGGTGCTGCTAGTCGAGGAAGGGGTCGAGGCAAGAAACCCTTAGAGGTCGACACGGAGGAAGTCTCCGTCGTCAAACAAGAGCCGGTGACTGTCAAGGAAGAACCGATGACCATCAGGAAAGAGATTGCTCCCAAGCTTGAAGCTAAGGAGGAGCCACCGTCAGAGAGTAGTAGCATCGGGACCGACCCTCCTATCCCTACAGAAGACCTCAACCAGATTGAGCCTTCGTATGCAAAGTGGCTGATAGAATGGTACATGCCTCAACGCAACTATCATCCCTGGCTGTGAGGATTCATCGTCTGACTTGTGGTCTTTGTTGAAGCCAAAGTCGATTTTCCTATGTGTTTTGAAATATTTATGAAAATTTTGGAATATTTGTGCTATGATCGGTCGTCAGGATTGGATATTAGGTTACTGTAACTGGCCAACTCTTTCCTATGTGTTTTGGAATATTTGTGAAAAATTTGGAATATTTGTGCAATGATCGGATTATAACGATGGATATTAGGTTACTCTTCCGGATAACTGATGTCTATTTTATATTAATTTGGTTTGGTCTATATGATTCTTGGATAATTGGTGTGCATTAAATTCGTATGTGCATATTTTGGTCTATGTGATTCTTGGATAATTGGTGTGCATAATATATTTGGTCTATGTGATTGTTGGATAATTGCTGTGCATTATATATTGGTTTGGTTTATGCAAATTTTTACGAACAGCTAAAAAGCAGTAATTTTTTTTCAAAATATTCTCAGTTAGCGACGGACTTGTGACCGTCTTGCGACGGATGTTTCCAGGTTCCGATGACTTTTCGACGGTTATTCCGTCGCTAACTGGATATTTGAAAATTATTCCCAGGTAGCGACGGATGGTCGACGGACCATCCGACGAGCTGATTTATTATTCGACGGAATAGCGACGACATATTCGTCGCCCGTATTCTGAAAATAAAAAAAATTTCCAGAACAAGGTCGACGGTTAATCCGTCGCTATGCGGTCGATACGTTGCGACGGCATAGCGACGACTTATCCGTCGCCAAGTTGCTGGAAATGACATGAATTTCCAGAAGTTGGTCGACGGTTTTTCCGTCAGCAGACCGTCGCTAATCTGTCACTTAATATCGACGTTATCGATGGATTAGCGACGCAACGATACGATCTGATACGCCGTTACGACGGGTTACCGACGAAAAGTTACGTCGCTATTTCCTACACAGTTAAGTACTTAATAGTTGAAATGGACGGAAATCCGTCGGGAACGTGTCGCTAAGTCTTCATATTGTGACGTCGACTATCCGTCGCTATTCCGTCATGTGACGACAACTTAGCGACGGATGGTTATTAGCGACGAGCTGATTGCCGACGGATGTTTTTGGCCAATATCCGTCGGCAATCGGTCGCTAATTGTAATTACCGTCATCTTAGCGATGGATTCGGCCGTCGCTAAATCAATAAATTTTGGTAGTATAAAATAATGTTTTTTAAGTGATTTATTCCAGAATTAATTATTATTAGATTAGTAATCCAACTAGCTACTATTCCATGAATTTAGAACTAGAACATTAGAATTGATTTGTGGTTTTCGTGCACGGTTCGTGGTACGATATGTGTTATAGGTTGACAGCTTCTAGATTGGCAATCCCTTCATCATCTACTTGTGACTACGGTTTATACAAGGATTCAGGCAAGTACAGTATTACATTTATATTTTAGTTCATTATAATGTTTTCTCTATCGTTTTCTTGTTTGATATTCCGTTGAGTCATTGCTTGATATTCTATTGAGACACGATTGTGACATTGTAGTTATCGTATCCTTCTTAGTGTATCATTGACCATTATTGATTGTTAGAGAGTCAGGAGGGGAAATACTCAGTAAGTACGTGAACAAACCCATTTATTTTTATTGTGGATAGCTAAGTCATACACCCCACGTATGAGTTAGCCGTATCTTATTATTGTAGATAGCCATCGTATGATGTGCCGTATTAGCCCAGCCGTTTACGTATTAAAAGGTATTTCACACACATAGTGGTTCCTATTTTTCCTTTATCTAGTCTATTATCTTGTTAGTTCATATCTTGCTAGTTTACATCTTGCCAGTTTATATCTTGTTAGATCCTATCTTGCTAGTTACATTTTGCTAGTTCATATCTTGATCGTTCATACCTGGCTAGTACTAGTTCTTTATATACTATTTGCCATCATCGTTTATCGTTGTTTTAACTTATTTTGGACTAACAACATTAATTGCAATATGGTTGTACTCTGCTCCTTTCCTGACTGGATCGTTGTTGTAGGTGAGGTTGACGTGCCTACTCTTGCGCTATGGACCATACGAGGGGGAGATAGAGACTCGAAGGTCAAACCATAGAAGACTAGTTAGTTGTGTGGTAGTTTTCTATAAATATAAAATCTTACATTCTTTTTCAAATGTAAAACTTCTATATTTTGTAAAGTTGATTTAGTTGTTGTGAATGAGCAGTTAGTATTTATGAGCACTTTGTTTATTGCGGGCTAGACAACGTACTACCGTCGATACCGTGGCGTAGGCTGGGCTTAGACACGCACTCGTATCCCGAAAAGCGGGTGCAGGTCGTGACCTAGAGTTAGGAGGGTGGTATCTCAAGATACCATATGGTATCTCATGATACCTTATTAAGGTATGTTGAGAATGACCAACATGTGGGATAAGATGGACTGGATGGGTTAGATACCTAGATTTTATGGTTGGTAATATCTAGATAGGTTAGTGTCCAGTTACCCTAAGAAGCCTAGGTCAGTCTACCAAGATTAGGAGGGGTTGCCTTTGTATTGGGGCAAGGTATTGGGAATACCTTATAAAGGGTAAAATAGGATATTGGGTAAAGTTTAGGATTTGGGTTTGATTGCTAAGATGGGGTTACATATAGGTTGTATTGGTAGGTAATGGTTAGATAAGGGTAGTTTAGTCTAATTTTGACCCCCGTTGACCAAGAGTTGACTTTTTGACCAAAGTCAACTACGAGTCAATACTTGACCTAAAATTGACCCAAAACCAATCCAGAGTTGACCCGTTGACTAAAAGTCAACTGTTAGTCAACATTTGACTAGTTTGACCTAGGGTTGACCTAGAGTTGACCAGAGTTGACTTTTTGACCAAAAGTCAACTATAAGTCAACCTTTGACCCAGATTGACCTAGTTTGACTTGGATTGACTTCCTGTGACCTTGTTTGTTCTAGTTTGGCTCAGTATGACCTAATATGACCTAGTTTGGCTTAGTATGACCTAGTTTGGCCTAGTTTGACCTAGTTTGACTTAGACTTGGATATCATGACTTGATTAGCTTTTCCTTCATTATTAAACCCTGTTTTGACTTATGGCATCTCATCTTTAGGTCTGTGATTACTCTGAGCATCTGTTCACCTTATCAGCTCAGGACCACAGGCGAGTACATTTACTGATAGTTTTCATTGTCTTGATATCTGCTATATCCGATTCAGTTGTAGTGTCTTACTTGATTCCTGACACGATGATTTCACAGACTAGTATACGTCGGATCCTGTCATGAGATGTTGTTCCTGGATTACTTGGTATATTGGTACATTGTTCGATCTTCTTTTCTTGTACTTGTATAGACGCCGATTCCTAAGGAGATTTGCTACCCTCTTAGTGAATCTCGTGTCATGACATGACATGTCCGGATCCATTATACTACTCGAGAATGGAAAATTATTAGGGGCTATGTGATCATACCCTCCTGTCACTATTCTTGTGCGTGTGCCACCCTCACTTCACGTAGGGTGTAGCAAGATCTTATTCCTTGTGCTCGTTATCCAGGTTGGCCGGCATGACCCTTTCCAGAGATTTTTTTGTAATTGTCAGGCCAAGTAGATAGCATGTCCTGTTTTCCAAGCCGATCACATAACGCTCTAATAATTCATGGCACATTTTATATTTACTTTATTACATCATATATCCTACTCAGTTCTACATTCAGTACTTTTCTCACCATATTATGATATTCAGTACTTACATCCTGTTATATATTTTCTGTTGATTTTTGTCTTGTATTTAATTATGATTGTCTCTTATAGAATTTGTCAATTCATATGGAACTACTGTTAGTGTTTTGTACTTGCTCATTTTTCTGACAGGATACAGTTGATATATTATAGATGATTCTGAGGCAGACTGCTCGACCTACTATGGGGTCGGGGTAGATAGAGACTTAGGCCAGGATTGTGACCTGGTAGTTGAGCCACTAGACTTTGCACACCGGGACTAGTATATCTTAGTTAGGTTTGCCTGGAATGCGATCCAGCTAGTACTTTCAGACTGTAGTATTTTATATTATATTTTGTGACTCTGTGATGTTGTTTATATCTCTGAGCTGTGTTGGATCTTGAACTCATTTCCTGATTTCACTTCTATCATATTTCCATTCCGTGCTATCTATTTTAGTTTTATCTTGTGATTGAGTTATGCCATATTATATTCCTCCGTACAGAGATGACAGGTACCCTTATACTGTTTAGTTGTCATATTTACAGATGACCTATACAGCGTTCTACCGTCGATTCTAAGCGTAGGCTGGACGTAACCACGTACTTGTGCCCCTACCTTGGGTGCGGATCGTGATACATTTTTGTGGTGGCCCATACAGGTCTGTGTCGCTATTAGTACGATCTCATAATGGTGTTCGACTTAGAGTACTAATTACGAGCCTGCAATTAGGACATAGGATCTAGGATATGATAGGAGTTACTCAATCACATTTTTGAAAATTTCTGATCTTTTGATTACCATGACAACTCTTTTGCATTTGAATTTAATTGTCCTTCTTTGATATTTCCTATCATGTGTCATATTGATTTCTTTGTTTCAATCTATCCTCAGGATGACGATTACTCGCTCTCAGGCAGCAGGACCTAGTGCTGTTCCAGAGAGGCCCGATCCAGTAGGACCTCCACCTCCGGCTGCGGGAGCTGCAGTTGAGGGAGCTACCACCTCAGTTCCTGCCCTTCAGACGGGAGTAGCAGCGACAGTTCCAGGAGGTCTTCCACCTCCAGCTGCGGGACCGTCCATAGTCATTCCTGAGACTCTTCCACCGCCGTCTCTGCTATCGACTGATGCACAGCAAATGATGGCCATTCTACAGTAGATATTGCAGACTCAGAGGGCCCAGGCCGAGGCACAACAGCATCAGGATGACGCATCTCACCGCCAGACAGAGGTGCTACGGCAGAGCATGGAGAACTCCCACCAGCTGGCGATGGCAGCAGTAGAGAGGGTAGTCTCGGGTACAGTTCAGGGTACCCCAGTTCAGCAGCAGCAGGGTCAGGGGAGGCTTGACACATGTCTAGATTTTAGGAAGATGAACCCGAGGGACTTTGAGGGTACCGAGGGTATCCTGTATGCAGATGACTGGTTGGAGGATGTCCAGCGGAGCCTGGAGTTAGCAGAGGTCCCGAAAGGGCTTTGGGTGACGTCTACGGCGAGTCAGTTTTTCGACATCGCCTTGACATGGTTTTGCACGGATCCTCGTGTATCGGTGAGGGGTTTAACATAGGAGAACTTCAGGCGGCTCTTTAAGGAGAAGTTCTACCTCGACGTGGTTCTGACAGCTCTGGAGGCCCAGTTCGTCGGATTGGTGCAGGGGAACTCGTCGGTGGACGAGTATGCAGCGAAGTTCTTCCGTTTGAGTAGGTTTGTACCAGATCTGATCAAGAATGAGGAGTATAAGGCCCACAAGTTCCGGAGGGGCCTTATTCATGCGGTTCACACTCGTACTTTTGGACGACGCGATGCGACCTTCGAGCAGATACTGATGGAGGCACAGATCGCAGAGGAGGACTTTGACCTCAAGCCGAAGAGGGGTAGCGATATTCTTGGTACGAGTTCTAGTGCGGGACCGGCGAAGCGCCCTCACTTTCAGCAGATGCAGTTTCAGCAGCGGCCTCAATTACAGATTCAGCAGGTACCAGCACGTGTCCACCAGCAGCCAGGACAGGGCCAGAGGCAGACTACTCCATACGGCTTCTGCGAGAAGTTGGGGCACAGTCGAGAGGTCTATAGGAAGAGGTTAGGCGTATGTCTATACTGTGGAGCGCCCAACCACCAGCTAAGGGATTACCCAGTTCGTGGAGTCCAAGGAGGCCAGGATAGAGTACAGCAGGCTAGAGGACCAGCAGCTCAGCAGAGAGGTCCTCCACTTCAGATCTAGCAGCAGTGCTTCATACAGCACCAGAAGGGAGCACTTATGGGTAGGGTGTTCGCCTTGATAGCAGAGGAGGCAGAGCTAGTGGGTAATGTTATGGCAGGTCACATTCTCTTTGATTTTTTTCCTGCTTTTACCTTGTTTGATTCTGGTGCTACGCACAGTTTTGTGTCTGTTTCCTTTGCTCTAAGACACAACATTATTACTGAGTATCTGGATAGGACTTGTAAGATATTGATCGAGAGAGGCATTATCCTGGTTAATAATATCTATAAGGGGCAGAGAGTAACATTGGAAGGCAAGGATTTGAGTGCGTGCTTGCTCGTAATGCCCCTTCCGAGGTACGATATAGTACTCGAAATGGATTGGTTGAGCAGGCACCATGCTAGTATAGATTGTAGAGGAGGTAGGGTTCTGTTTAGGCCACCGGAAGAGCCAGAGATTATATTTGCCAGGGGAGCAGCTGAGCCGGTAGATGTGTTCTGTAGAGCTTTGCTGGCGGGACAGACATTGTCGCATCCATTGATAGCTGATTTCATGGATGTCTTTCCCGAGGAGTTGCCTGGGATGCCGCCAGATAGAGACATTGAGTTCTCTATAGACTTAGTGCTGGGCGCTGAGCCTATTTCACAGCACGTTTATAGGGTCAACAACAGTGAGTTGGCAGAACTGAAGAAGCAAGTCGACGAGCTACAGGATAAGGGATTTATCAGATCTAGTTCATCATCTTAGGGCGCACCAGTTCTGTTTGTACCGAAGAAGGATGGTTCGATACGTATGTGTATCGATTACAGAGCGCTCAACAATCTCACTATCAAGAACAAGTACCCATTGCCGAGGATTGATGACTTGTTCGATCAGTTGAGCGGCGCGAAGGTGTTTTCGAAGATAGACCTGAGGTCCGGTTATCATCAGCTGGAGGTGAAGCGGGAAGATGTTCCGAAGATGGCTTTTTAGACTCGGTACGGCCAGTACGAGTTCACTGTCATGCTATTTGGGTTGACCAATGCCCCAGCATTATTCATGAACTTGATGAACAAGGTATTCTATCAGTACCTTAACAAGTTTGTGGTAGTCTTCATAGATGACATCTTGGTCTACTCAAAGATGCCGGAGGAGCACTAGGAGCATATGAGGATTGTGCTCGAGACTCTGAGGAAGGAGCAGTTGTACGGGAAGCTTTCGAAGTGTGAGTTCTACCTAGACCAGGTCGAGTTCTTGGGTCATGTTGTGACCGAGCACGGGATCTCAGTGGACCAGAAGAAGATTGCAGCAGTGGAGTCTTGGTCTACATCCAATTCAGTTGTCGAGATTCGGAGCTTTCTGGGTTTGGCTGGCTATTATCGAAAGTTCGTCCAGGACTTCTTGCAAATTACAGAGCCGATGACTAGACTCACCAGGAAGGATGTGGAGTTCGTCTGGACTGAGGAGTGTCAGGCTGCCTTCGATGAGCTGAAGAAGAGGTTGACCTCAGCTCCGATCTTGACCTTGCCATCTGGGTCTGATGGTTTCTCGATCTACAGCGACGCTTCTGGCAGGGGTTTGGGTTGTGTTCTTCAACAGCATGGGAAGGTGATTGCCTATGCATCTAGGCAGTTACGTCCTCATGAAAAGAACTACCTGACTCACGATCTGGAGTTGGCCGCTGTTATCTTTGCCTTGAAGTTGTGGAAATGCTACTTGTATGGAGAGCGTGTTGAGATCTTCACTGATCACAAAAGCTTGAAGTACGTGTTCACTCAGAAGGAGCTGAACATGCGGCAGAGACGGTAGCTTGAGCTGATGAAGGACTTCGATATCGCCTTACAGTACCATCCAGAAAAGGCCAATGTAGTTGCAGATGACTTGAGCAGGTATCCAGAAGCTATGTATCTGACGGCAGATCATCATCTTTTGGCTGACCTGGACAGTTTGGGTATCGAGGTGATTGTTTCGGGCATAGAGGTACAGATATAGGATTTACAGATTCAGTCTGAGTTGATGGACAGAGTCAGATCAGCACAGTATGATGATGTTTCCCTGAGGAGCATCAAGGAGCAGGTGCGGACAGGGTTGTTCGACGATTTCTCTATTGCCGAAGATGGGTCGTTGAGGCATGGTGCTAGATTGTGCTTTCCGGGTGGAGAGCTTCGGGAGGAGGTTCTTCAGGAGGCACATCGCTTTCAGTACTTTATGCATCCTGGGGCCAACAAGATGTACAGAGATCTGAGGAAGCACGTCTGGTGGTACGGTATGAAGCACGATGTAGCTCAGTTTGTATCTCGCTGCTTGGTATATCAGCAGGTGAAGGCCAAGAGACAGAGGCCTGGTGGGTTGCTACAGCCACTACCCATTCCTGAGTGGAAGTGGGAGCACATCACCATGGACTTTGTGTCCGGACTTCCACGATCTCCTATAGGAAAAGACGCAATTTGGGTCATAGTTGATAGATTGACCAAATCGGCCCACTTCTTGCCTTTCAAGGCACTACACCAAATCTGCATATTTTTAACGGGTTACTTTTTCCATTTCTAACGGACTTAACACGTTATAAATTAGCAACTCAATTAAAACGTTAGTATTTATTATAGTCCGTTAGTAATATACTTTCTCTCCCCCCTAAAATTATTAATTATTCATGAAAATTTTGGCGCACAACCACATTTATTTGGCGCTATACAATTCCCTCACTCATTATACCCATCAATTCCCCCTTTCTCTTTCACAAATAACTTCAAATTTTATTGCATGCATCACACCCATCAGTTCTCTCTCTCATTCATAAATAGAAGGAAGCTGTCGACTCGCGAGTGGTCCACCTGTGACGAGTCGTCCTCCTACGAAGGTCATTTGAAGCTTTTTCATCAGCTGTCCAACAACCCCGGAGGCGACATCTACACAACGACGGTCTCCTAGTGTGCCGTCGGATGTCCAACGATGGTCTCGAGTGAGTCGTCGGTTGTCCAACGACGGTCTCATAGTGAGTCATCTATTTCTTTAATTTTTTGATTCTTTTTTTATATGTGATGCAAGTAACAAACCCTAGGTTTTGGGTTTCTTCTATTTTTATCACAGTTGAGGAAAATTGGAAAATCAAAACTTAGGTTTTAGGGGTTTTCTAATCTATTGTCAAATCAATTTTCCTTATCAAAATTACTCGGCAAATTGAATGTCTCAAATTTTGATTCTATATGCTTTACTCATAGGAACTCTAATTTCTAAAATTTATTTCCTATTCCCGAATCTGCTACATTCAGACGTTTTGCACATAAGAAGAGCTCCAGCCTTTATGCCATATGAAGGAGACTTGACTTGGGGAAATAAAGTCCAAGTAACTGTACTCCCTCATGTTTGCTTTTACTAAATTCCATGGCCAATCTCAAAAAGCCCAGCTTTCCCTGATGACAAATTAATAGTGTCTTGAAAAATTGCTTAATCAAACACATAGATAGAAGTAACAAAAATTTCAACTTGGATGGTGTCTCTATCGATAAGATCACAGCGAGACTTCACCTTCTAAGTAAAATCTGGATGTAGTAAGGCTGTCTCTTTTTCAACTTGGATGGTCTTAAAAACCTAGAATCAAATTCGTGAAGACTTCTAATCCAATACGTTTTGCTTGTTCACATAACACCATCTCTTATAATAATTTTTGTACGTGATTGGAGGAGGCACCTAATGGTATCATTCCCTTCCTTCAGGATGGCTGTAGTTTTGCTTTATTTTAGTAGTATTGTGATTCTAAAGAAAAAGAAAACTATTACTACCTGATCTTTTAAATGTTATAGATATTATACACATTATTATTTTAGAGCGTCTTCATTATCACAACAAATTTTGATTCATGGTTTATTCATTGAAGAACATCGTTAGGTCAGGGTGAGTGAGCACTAGCCCATTTTATATGAGTGTTATATAGAGGGCCTATCATGGAAATTTGTCAATTCTTTTATATACGAAAGTAAGTGACCTTATCTTGCTTATATGTGACTGACCACTACCCCATCTTGTTTACATGTTAATCTTATTCGTAGGTAAGTGACATCATATATTGTGGCTGGTGGATATATTTGCACTCAACATGATCTTTATCACCATTTAAGGTGCCTTCACACAAAAAAGACAGAGGTCAATGTTTAGTCCATATTGATCGTTGGTCCTCAATTTCTAGATTTATCTCAATTTGTTATTTGAAATGCATAAACTCTTAGCTTCACTACACCTACTTCAGTGTTGCATTAATCTGCTAAATATGTAATGTCAAATTAATCTATGTTGTTTAGTGGAAAATTATGATCTTTGAAGTTAATGGGGCATAAAGATATACTGAGAATTTTTCATTTCTTTATTTGTAGAATAAATGGTTCTTTCAAAGTGAAGGGTTTAAATATTAGCCGCTGAATATAGAAATATGAAGCAATTAAGATGGGTCATATTAGGGGAAACTGGATTTTTAGGAATGATGTGAGTGCATGATACTTGAGGGTGAACCTTCATTGTTATTGTACCAAAAGGGCCTGAATAACATGGCTTTCGATATGCCATCTAAGAATTAACTTATGTGGCATTAGTAATTGAAGTATCTAGGTGATGCCTAGGTAATCATGATTTCATAAATTTTTAGATACCTTTCGAATTTGCAATCATTGTCTTCTACTAGTTTTATATACCCTTCGAATTTGCATAGCACTTTCTTGGTTAGTCATAGACTCTTTAACAACAATACTTGCAAGCATTGTCTTCTACTAGTTTTAGATACCCTTCGAATTTGCATTGCACTTTCTTGGATGGTTTCTTCTCAGTCTTGCATTATACAGGTTTCATTCCCATTCTCTTCTCGGTATACAATTCATTATTTATTTGATGAAAAAATCAAAAGAAAAAGGAAGTTGATTATTTTTGGCTAATCTGAGTGTTCTTTTGGGGGTGATATGTAAAGTGGGCATATTGATGGCCTTTTGTGACTAGGGAACATAACCATATTTATTTTGGCCTTTTATGAGGGCATGTTTTGATTTCTAAGCAACACCAGTTCTACTGTATTTGCCAAATATTTTCATCAATCTTATATAGTAAACAGAGCAAACATATATTGAAGACCTTGCTTCACTCAGCATACAGCATAAATTCATATAAACCTACCTTCTGATCTAAATGCTACTCAAGACTCTAAATTTGATCCTTCAAAGAGTGAGCATAAGTTGTTTCCTTATTCCTCTGTTTATTCACAAAACCAATATCAATATACCTATTATAAGTGTTGTTAATTTTGTTGTTGGCTGATGAATTTTTTATGTATATATCTCCAGGTTCAGACAAACATCGCCCCTTATGTTATTATTATGAATTTTATGTGACTCCTTTGGAGATGAGTTATTAAAATCGAGTAAGCAACTATACTCTAAGGTTGTCCACTGACCAAAACAATTAGCTGAGGTATGTTTGGCTTATGGAAAAGCCAAAATTTGAAGGAATGACAAAGAACTCTTATATATCTTGTGTGCTTTCATTTGTTTTACTTTTCAAATCCATGCTATTTATTTTATTTGAAACTATTTTTATACTTGGTGTCAAATCTCAGTTGGATTTTTTTGACCTCTTTATCAGGCTGAGTACTCATGTCCACCATCTCCTGGTTTTAGATACTTGTTGAGGAGCTCTCATCCGTAGATGAGGTACTCTTTTTCTCAATCTATCAGGCAATACTCTGTCTATATATGGTCGGTCCTCCAATATTTTTACCATTTGTTAAATGACACTTCATAAGGAATTTTATCAATTGCCTTACTAGTTATATATCATTGTGCTGATGTATGCGCAGAACTTGTATAAGGTCTACATCTTTTTATTTATATTTATGTCTTTTAGACAAGGTCGCACTATCGAATCGGTTTCGAATTTTTCCTATGAGTATCGGAATCGACAATATCGACAATATCAATAATTTTCGATTGGAGTATCGGTTTTATTTTTTGCAAATGTCATGAACTGTGTCAACGATTATTGTAATATTCTCTCTAAGCTATAGAATTTAGATACTACCATTGTCAAAGCATGATACTCTGTAAATATATATGAAGTAAAAACATGAAATCCTTCCTTTTTGGATCTCCTGACTCAAGACTCTAATTTCTATACATATTCCAATTCAAAGTTTAGCATGGGAGATGCAAACAGTAAGCAAAGGGCTAAAGAAAGTTGAGCAGGAACTAACTACATCTGAAAATAATGGTCGTGCTTCAGAAAATTTTCATAAGGTATTTATGCATAATCTGTTATTGTTGTGTAAAATGTCCAAGTTGGCTAAAATAATTTAGTTGGTATATGCAATTTTATGGAAACAAACTATTGGTTCTCTTTACTGCCGGGCTTCGTATTTGGTTGTTCCTGTTTAGGGGCCATTTGCGTCATGGTACTGTGCTTGGATGGAGACAATTGGTCTTATAGTTAGAATTGACACACATGTACCATCTTTTACCTCTTTTAAGTAATCACAGGACTGTTAAAGAAATTAGTAGTGCATTTAGAAAAATGCACTACTCTTTAAATATATTCATCTTGTCCTGAAGCTGCTTCTTCATGTGCTCCACATTTATGCCACCTTTCCACCATCTGAATCCACCCCTTCCTTCCATCTCTATCGAGAGAAAAAATAATAGCTACTCTTCTATATAAACTTTACTGTCTAGCCCATTTTGTTCTTTAATTTCTCTATTGCGTATATCTCGATAATAGAGAGATACTTTGCAAACATCAACTCTGCAAGGACCAAATGGTCCTTAATGGATGTTAGCTAGAAGGGCATTCCCTCATAAAAAAATACTTACTCTCATCCTTTTTCATCCCAAAAAAAAAGGTTCCCAGCCCCTATGTGCTACTAATTATGAAATTTCAACATGGAATTTTTGACCTAGGACAATTTTGTAATGGAAGATTCTACTGCATATGGAAAATTTGATCCTGAAGAAACACATGGATTCTTGTAATGGAAGATTCTATTGCGTATATCAATAAATACTTAGTAAGATTCTTTACAAGTTTTAACTTTTTTGTCTTATCAGTTATCCTTATTGATTGAGATTTGTTATCAGTTATCAGTTATCTACCAATAAATACTTAGTAAGATTCGTGAAGGCATCAAATTTTAACAAATCCGGATATCTGTTATCTGTCCATTTGATATATCAATACAGACATGGTTTGGTCTTTCATATCCGAATGATATCCGAATATATCAGAGATTCAGAACCCTAAGACCCTTATTATATGTGAATTAAATTATTTGTAACTCATTAGTATTTTCTAGGAATATCTAATCTGTATAAGAATCTGTATACACTTCAGTCATAAATTACATTGGGTTAGATATCATAATGATATGTGTATCCTTGGATTTATCCTCTATAGTAAAGAACAATCGAAGTCTTTGTCCCAAATGTTTTTAGCTTTGCTATTTGAAATCTCTTCTTCCATTTAGCTCTATTAAGGGCTATGTGTTCTGTAACATCAGCAACAACCACATCTTTCTTTACAACCTCAATCCAAGTTTTGTCCCACCTCATGTTCTAGTTGCTCCTTAACTTACATATTCGCCTTCCTAACCGGTACAGCTGTGATGCACATGCCCAGCCCCCTGACACATTTTTCTCTCATCTTATCCTCAATAGAGGCATTTCTTATCCTATATTTTAGAGAGTTGCTACTCATCCGCCTTGGCATTATCATATCACTGTGTTCATTTTTTTTACTGCCCAACCCATCTGCTATATGCTAGCGCCTATATCCTATCTGTATCCTTTCCATCCACATTGCTAGTAGCTATCCATGTTTCAAAGACTTATACGACACTACACAACGTAGATACGAACATGGTTGCTCCCATGGTCGTATCATATTTTGCCTGTTGTGTTCGACGTGAATCCAAAGCGGCACCAAGTTTTTAAGTGGCCATGCTTCCTTTGTAGAAACTGTTTTCATAAAGTTTGTTAGAGAGAGAAATTGTTGTTTTCATAAACTTTGATAGAGAGAAATTGTTGAGGAAAGTTGAGAAATTGTAACGTTTTCATGTTTTCATAGTCCCATAAGCAATCATAGTGAGTCTGACAAAGCAGTTAATGAAGCACCTCATGTAAATGACATGTCGGCAGTGCCAATTTGGTGTTAATGAAGCACTTGCCATGTAAATGATTTATATGGTTTCCCCGAAGCACCTCATGTAAATGATTTATATGGTGTCCACGAAGTATCACATGTAAATGATTTATATGGTGTTAACGATGCACCTTTAGATGGATTTCTGTTAAACTAATGCAGCAAATAGTATTCTAGTGTACTAACCCCTGTATCAATGTGCAGTAACATCAGAAAGGCACATGCCATTAACTATGCTTCCATATGTAACTGAATACAGTTGTGCATCATCGCGAATTGTAAATAAAGGATCACACTGATACTATAATGCAGAGTTTTGCAAATAGGTAAACATGTTTTTGATGGTTCCATTCAAGTATGCAGTCTGTGTTACTAGAATTGCAAATAAAGGATCACACTGATACAACTATTTTTTTGTATTATGTTGACTTATCTGAAATTGAATTATAAGGCTATCATCATTGGATATTGTTATATGCTTATAACAATTTCTAAAAGATCTCTTGCTTACTAAACCTTGACTAACAATGATTGGCTCTTCTGTCAGCTATTTTAAATACTGCAACTTCTAGATCATCAAAATTTTCTTCTATTACTCCTCTTCAAAGACATTCAAATTACTAGACTCCGGCCTCAACATTATATTAGGTCAGTAAAGAGACGAGGTCTTATCCCCAACACCAACACACACTCAGACACAATATCTACTAACTAAAACATTATAAAATAGCCATATATCGAATCCATATCTGAATTTTATCTATTGCAACCTAGCATGCTTGTATCCTGTGTATAGGATTTGGAAGACTGTTGATGCTTTGCGATCTATTCTAAGGGATAATAACTTTGTATTATGTCACAATCAGCCTTCATATATTCATTGCATGTTTTGTATTGGCCAATCAATATCTTACAATCATCCTTTTTTTTTCTCGTAGATCAGCTTTGAAGGGCATGTTTTCTTGCAGAACTGAATTGTCTGTCTGGTAAAGTAATGGGAAATGTATGTTCCTCTTGTGTGACAGTATAGTTTATCTATATAGTCTTATCGGAATATATGTGCCTGATCATATGTGTACAACAAACATATTGTTAGATAATTTATACAATCATTTGTATTCTTGTCCATCCTCAATGGTTACTTATTCTTCTTCCTGTTAGGCTAATTAATGTTGAAAATGGTGAAGTATTTTGTATATGGTGAAGTATTTTGTAAATAGTGAAGTATTTTGTTGTCGTTCCTTTGATTCTTGTTCTCTTATTGAACTACTTGTGATATTCTTAAATTGTTTCTTCGTTGAGATTCTAGCTGACAAGAACTGATTGTGTACTTGTTCAAACTTATTTAAATGGTAATTATACAATTTTTTTCTTCATATTTTCAAAATATACTAACGGTCCACATCCATTAGTATCCAATTCTAAAGTTTTTTTTGAATATTCTTTAAATATACTAACAGCCCTTACCCGTTAGTATTCAACTCCACGTATATTAATATTGACTGTTAGAGAAATTATTACTAACGGCTACAGCCGTTAGAATATTTTGCATACTAACGGACAATACCTGTAAGAAATGTTGTTAGTAACATTACCCACGCCTGTATACTTACGAAAATAATCCGTTAGAATTAATTATTGTAACATGTCTAGACCGTTACAAGTACATGTATTTTGGTGTAGTGAGGTAGGGTTGTCTACGGAGAGGCTGGCAGAGCTGTACGTTCGTCAGATCGTGAGATTGCACGGGGTTCCTGTGAGCATAGTTTCAGACCGGGATAGTCGTTTCACTTCCCACTTCTGGAGGAGTTTGCAGACTAGCTTGGATACCTCGCTCAAGTTTAGTACTGCTTATCATCCCCAGACAGACGGGCAGTCGGAGAGGACTATCCAGACTTTGGAGGATATGCTTCGCACGTGTGTGCTTGATCTCGGGGGTTTTTGGGAGGACCATCTTCACCTGGTAGAGTTTGCTTACAACAACAGCTATCAGGCCAGTATAGAGATGTCGCCATTCGAGGCTCTATACGGACGGAGATGTCGTACTTCCTTGTCATGGGATGATGTCGGCGAGAGGGTGTTGCTTGGACCAGAAATGGTAGTAGATGCAGCTGAGAAGGTCAGGTTGATTAGAGACAGACTTCGGGTGGCTCAGGATAGGCAGCGGCATTGGGTCGATAGCCACTGGAGACCGTTAGAGTTCGAAGTTAGTTTCAATTCTTGTTTGTGTTGCTTGTGATTATTTGTTTAGCTTGTGTGCTGAGTTTTGTTTTATGTCTAGGCTGGTTCTTTGGTGTTCCTGAGGATTTTTCCGACACGAGGCACGAATCGCTTTGGCGGAGGCGGAAAGCTTAGTCCATGCTACATCGGACCTTTCACTATCCTTGAGAGGGTCGGTACAGTAGCTTATCGACTAAACTTACCACCTACGCTCGAGTGGGTGCACAACGTGTTCCATGTGTCGCAGCTGAGGCGGTACGTGGCAGACCCCAACCATGTATTGGACCATTCAACGATCGAGGTGGGGCCTACTCTCCACTATCCAGAGCGGCCAGTGGAGATTCTGGATCGTAGGGAGAAGGTGCTCCGGAACTAGGTTATAGCCTTGGTTCGTATTGCATGGAGGCATCACTCTCTAGGTGAGTCTACCTGGGAGAGGGAGGACGACATGCGGGAGCGTTTTCCTTATCTCTTCGAGCCCTGAGGTATAATTCTTTTGTTTCGACATGTGATTTCTGTGATTACTTTATTTTAATTTTGAGGACAAATTTTTTTAAGGTGGATAGATTTGTCACCCCCAATTTTCAAGAACAGGGGTATTTTGATCATTCCACTTTAGAATAATTTTGAAATTTAATTTATTATTTATTATATTGTTGTGGGGTTATTTGAGTCGGGTTCGAATTTCAACTCAATCCGACTTATATCGGAGACCCGGGGTAGCTTTGACTCTAGTGAGATCCATTCCTTAGTTAGACATGGCCCATATGACAATATTTAAGTTAATATGGTTAGACTAAATATTCATGATTAGGTTGGGTTGATTAGAGACTCAAACTAGTCTATTTTAGCCCCAAACCAAAAGCTAACTTAAGTTGAACCAATAGGAGATATTAGAGGGCATTTTGGACTTTCCAAAATGGGGACACCTAGCCTTTGGTGGCCGGCCATGAAGGGGGGAGGCCGAGTCACTTCTTTTTGTTCTTAGCCATAATTTTTCTCTTGTTATTCTTCCCCAAATTTGAGAAGAGCCTCCATTGATTTCATCCCCAAATCAATCCATTCCTCCATCAAATCTTCTTCATTTCTTCTCTACTCTATCAAGAGAAGGTGCTAGCCAAGTTTGGGAGGAGTTTGCATTGGTTCGTGTCCATTTAGAGATCCTTTCGTGTCGGTGCCGTATCGGAAGGAGTTCTTTGAGATTTTACCTCACGGAAGGTAAAATCTACCCTTTAAATCAAACCCACATGCATTTAGGAATATTTTGAACCCATAGGAATTACCCCCATGGTTGTGTCTCCATTTGTGTCCATTTTGTGTCCATTTGGAGATATTTAGGAGTGTCCTTGATGTATGGTTGTGTCCATGTAGGAAACCCCCAATATTGGACACACTTGTGTTTGTCCTATGTTTGAATGATTTAAAAATATGTTTTAATTTTAGATTTTTACATGTTAGAGATGTGTTATTGCTTGTCTTTACATTTTTCTTCATGTATCATATTGTATCATAATATATATTCATGTATATATATTATATTAAGTGTCGTGAGATTGATAAGCAATAAGCATAAGCAGCAGCTTGCGGCAGCAATAAGAAGCATAAGCAGCAGGTTGCTTTCAACAGCAGCAGCAACAAGCAGTTGCAGTAAGCAGCAGCATAAGCAGTAGCAGTAAGCAGCAGCTTTTCAGCAGCAGCTTATGGCAGCTTTTTGAGCTTTTTAGCCTTTAATTTTAACCCATTTAACCCCCCTTTTTTAGCCACTTAGTGCCCACTTGTATGACCTTATATATGACTCCATTTGACCCTTAGTTAGAGTGTCTAGTGTGGTTTAGAGTGGGTGTTTTGTTAGATGTTAGTGTGGGTTGTAGTGTGGTTAGTGAGTGAGTAGTTAGTATCATATTTGTTAGATTTGTTAGATGTGCTAGAGAGTGAGGTTGGTTAGTATCCTAATAGAGCTAATGAGTGTGATACTCTAAGTCACTAGGAGTGTGGAGGGGTGAGCTAGTATGGTTGGATAGAGTTAGGAGAGTGGTATCTCAAGATACCATATGGTATCTCATGATACCTTAAGGTATGTTGAGAATGACCAACATGTGGGATAAGATGGACTGGATGTGCTAGATACCTAGATTTCATGGTTGGTAATATCTAGATAGGTTAGTGTCCAGTTACCCTAAGAAGCCTAGGTCAGTCTACCAAGATTAGGAAGGGTTGCCTTTGTATTGGGGCACGGTATTAGGAATACCTTGTAAAGGATAAAATAGGATATTGGGTAAAGTTTATGATTTGGGTTTGATTGCTAAGATGGGGTTAGATATAGGTTGTATTGGTAGGTAATGGTTAGATAAGGGTAGTTTAGTCTA
This sequence comes from Iris pallida, assembly GCA_029216955.1. Lineage (NCBI taxonomy): Eukaryota > Viridiplantae > Streptophyta > Magnoliopsida > Asparagales > Iridaceae > Iris > Iris pallida. Next base: position 25,828,512 of record JANAVB010020400.1, read on the forward strand.
GTTTTGACCCCATTGACCAAGAGTTGACTTTTTGACCAAAGTCAACTACGAGTCAACACTTGACCTAGAATTGACCCAAAACCAAACCAGAGTTGACCAGTTGACTGAAAGTCAACTATTAGTCAACATTTGACTAGTTTGACCTAGGGTTGACCTAGAGTTGACCAAAGTTAATTTTTTGACCAAAAGTCAACTGTAAGTCAACCTTTGACCCAGATTGACCTAGTTTGACTTGGATTGACTTTCTGTGACCTTGTTTGTTCTAGTTTGGCTCAGTATAACCTAGTATGACCTAGTTTGGCTTAATATGACCTAGTTTGGCCTAGTTTGACCTAGTTTGACTTAGACTTGCATATCATGACTTGATTAGCTTTTATTTTATTATTAAACCCTATTTTGACTTATGGTATCTCATCTTTAGGTCTGTGATTACTCTGAGCATCTGTTTACCTTATCAGTTCAGGACCACAGGTGAGTACATTTACTGATAGTTTTTATTATCTTGATATCTGCTATATACAATTCAGTTATAGTGTCTTACTTGATTCCTGACACGATGATTTCACGGACTAGTATACGTCGAATCCTCTCATGAGATGTTGTTCCTGGATTACTTGGTATATTGGTACATTGTTCGATCTTGTTTTCTTGTACTTGTATAGACGCCGATTCCTAAGGGGATTTGCTACCCTCTTAGTGAATCTCGTGTCATGACGTGATATGTTCGGATCCATTATACTACTCGGGGATGGAGAATTATTAGGGACTATGTGATCATACCCTCCTGTCACTATTCTTGTGCGTGCTCCACCCTCACTTCACGTAGGGTGTAGCAAGATCTTATTCCTTGTGCTCGTTATCTAGGTTGGCCGGCATGACCTTTCCAAAGATTTTCTTGTGATTGCCGGACCAAGTGGATAGCCTGTCCTGTTTTCTAAGCCGATCACATAACGCTCTAATAATTCATGGCACATTTTATATTTACTTTATTACATCATATATCCTACTCAGTTCTACATTCAGTACTTTTCTTACCATGTTATGATATTCAGTACTCACATCCTGTTATATATTTTTTGTTGATTTTTGTCTTGTATTTTGTTATGATTGTCTCTTATAGAATTTGTAAATTCATATGGAACTACTGTTAGTGTTTTGTACTTGCTTATTTTCCTGACAGGATACCGTTGATATATTATAGATGATTCTGAGGCAGACTGCTCGACCTACTATAGGGTCGGGACAGATAGAGACTTAGGCCAGGATTATGACCTGGTAGTTGAGCCACTAGACTTTGCACACCGGGACTAGTATAGCTTAGTTAGGTTTGCCTGGACTGCGATCCAGCTAGTGCTTTCAGACTGTAGTATTTTATATTATATTTTGTGACTCTGTGATGTGTTTTTCATAAAGAAATTCTCTTTATTTGTTGTGTTTCTGGGAAAATTACAACTGTAGGAATCCGATCTAGAAGACGATCGCTTTATCCCTTGGACTATGCGAAGAAGAAAAGCTCTCAAAATTTTGACAGTAGATATCAATGTATCTGTACAATGAATGAGAAAAAAAGAACTCTATTTATAGAGTCAAAAATAATAACTGAAAAGATAACTGTCTTCACAGCCTGTGCTTAGTTGAAAATCACGCAGGATTTAACATACGCAAGGCTGTGCGCAGTTACTGGACGTGGCCTGTAACTGTTGGACACATGGCAATCATGCATGAGTCGTGTGCAAGTTACAGGACACGCAGGCGAGAGATCAGTGGCATGGCTGCCACGTACTCCAATTTGATGAAATCCACGCAGACTTGTTGAAGACGAAATCCACGCGAACTCGGTGTAGAAAGCTTCAAAATCCACGCAAACTTGGGGCAGGAAGCTTCAGGATCCACGCAGACTTCGAGGCAAAGAACACAAAAATCCACGCAAACTTGAGGAAGAAAACTTCAGAATCCACGCAAACTTGAGATGAAGATCATAAATACACACAGACTTGAGATAGAACTGCCAGCTGTCTTGATTCGGCGTGTCTCGACTGACACAAAATCTCTGACAGTGATTGCTTTGTCAGTCGTATTAAATGACAAGAAACCCTTTTGGTATGCCAACTCGACGAAGGCTGAGTCTTGCTGAAGAAGATTTCGAAAATCACGCAATAGACGACGATGATCTCTCGAAGTCTGTGCATACGTGGCATACGAAGAGACATTCTTCGACTGTTGTGCTGTCAGTCATAATTACTCTCTGACAAATGATGAGTTGTCTCCCCAGAGTGATTTGTTTATATTGTCTGGATCAACTGAGCGTGACTTTTGACTCTGTCTTGATCAACTCAGCGTGACTTTCATTTTTTTAGGCCTACAAAACCCCCTTCAAAGTTTTCAAAAAATGATAAATTATTTCGAAATACTTTGAAAAATAGAGATGATAAAATAGATTTAGTCACGCTGAGATGACTTCAAAATGAGAGATTTACTCCGAGATGTTTAGACTGTTGGGATTCTGTGCTGTTAGGATCCCGTACAAATCTCCAAATATCGAGGCAATAATGACTTGACCGTCATTTAGAATTCTTTATGAGCCTATAAATAAGCCATAGATTACTTTTTTCTTTCTTTACTTGCGTTTGAAAGAGAGAACCCACAGAAGAGAACTTCATCTTCCCCGACAAACTCCTTCCTCTCCGACTTCTTCTTCTACTTTTTCTGCAGCAATGGCTCCCAAAAAAGCTGATGTTCAGGCCAAGGGGAAAGCCCCTGCGACTTCGTCGCGTGCCACAACTGACGGACTTCCTCGACAAGAAGTCCCGCGAGCTCCTATGCATCGTAAGTGATGGAAGAACACAAACTGTCGAAGACGATGAAGATGAACTCCACATAAATTTTTTTTTAGGATCATAAGATATTAAACTTCAGAAATATATCCCCCCTCCTTAGGGCAAAGGATATTTAATAAAGTATGCCCCCTCTTTAGGGTCGGCCATACTTCACATCTTCGTGTTTACGAAGCTCTGTGTAAAGGAGCATGGTTTTCATGATTCTGCGTGACTTTTCACGTAGGCAGAAATGTCCATGTTGAAATAGTCACGCAGCTTTCAGGATGACGCTGCGTGATTTTTCACATGTTGACAGAGATGTCAATGTTAACTTATTTACGCAGGCTTCTGAGAGTCATCTTCTGGATAGATTAGTCTTGATCTGTCAGCATTTTTTTTTGTTATTTCCATTTAAATGTGATTCTGGCAAATGATGCGTGACTTTCATCCTAATCTGTCTGAGCTTTGCGTGAATTAATCATCCACGTGAATAAATCACTCAGCATGTCACAGTAATATATTCATGTGGAGTCTGCGTGACTTTTGAATTTTTCTTCAAATACTGTAATACACGCATAGACATAGGTATATCTGACTTTGTCTTCTTGTCATTTTCTGTAGTGAACATCCGAAGCGAAGAAGCAGATTTTGAGGGGTGCTTGAGTATTTCATTTAAACATGATCTATCTTATATAACATTCCCTCATTTTGATCTTCCTGAAGCAAGACTATCATTGTTGGCTAATCAAGACCACACAACTTTACTCTGCTTGATGAATGGACAACCTTTCCAAAGTCTAGATCTGGTATCCCATAAGAAACCAGCATTCTTGTTCGGAGATGCTATAGCATAAAAATCTCAGCCAAAGGGCATTAGGGAGAAGGTGTGCTTCTGCTTTGAGGGGGATGTGAAATAACCCATGTATTGGCCAAAGGTTTCCCGGGACTTGTCAATCATGAGACTTATGTATGCCAGCTATCCGAGAAAGATGTCTTGGTATTTGACTGAATATCAGCAGGCGAAAGCAAGCCGTATTATTTACAGGAAAGAGGGATTTTTCAGTGCCCCGGAGGATCATGTATCAGTGTTTCGGGGTCTGAAGCCTGGATGCATACCACCTGAAGACTCAGCCATATTAATGCCGTTTAGGATGCCCATTTTCATAAACGAATTCATGTCCAACAAGAATGCATTCTATCCGACCGATTCGACGCCAAGGATGAATGGTCTAATGAATCAGGAGAATGTGAGATGGAGGACTTTAGTCCACTGGGCTTTAGAGAATTTTGAAACTGAGCTGAAGAAGATAAATCTCTATGATGTCGTCGTCAATTCATCATACGGCTTCAAGCCTAACCCTTTTCTGTTCCTGGCTTTGGTTGAGAGGTACAACCATAGGACGGGGACCTTTATGACCCCAAAAGGGGAGATGGGCTTCGCCCTTCACGAGATGGAATACATCTCATACCTGCCTTCAGGCTCAATGCCGTATGAAGAGTATGTTCCCACGACAGAAGAACTGAACTTTCTGTCAGAACAGAACCCAGAGATGGTACATCTGTTTGAAGAGATGATGTGCCATTTTGGCACATATACTCTATATTATAAGGGTTCCAAAGATGAAGCCGGTAACCACATACAGAAGTGGATGTCATACCTTTTCATGAATCGTGAAAAAGATGAGAAGAAAATAAATAAGAAGAGGTGGTACCAGATTAGCAACTTCAAGCCTCTTTCTGAAAATGAAATCACTTATCTGCTGGAGAAATATGATTGCAAAGATTTCACTATCACTGAAGACTGGTACGAGTTCAAAGCTGGAACCACTTTCAGCTCTTATGTGAGGCAGAGTAGCAAGAGTCTGTCGAGGAACGGTCATCTGGCCGGATTTCTATTCCTGTGGTTAAGAAGATTCATCGTTCCTGGCTCCAGCTCCTTGGACAGGATACACAGAGGCGTTATCTTTGCGACGGTGCACCTTGTGTATGGTTATAAGTTGGATTTATTATCGGCGATGACCTGTAGACTGAATGCAGGTCTTTGGAATTTTGTGACTACCATGCTGTCTGCTCAGAGGCTGATGACTGAAGAATTCGTAAGGATAGAGATGCCTTTCACATTTTTATATGGTTGGCTTCTCCTTCATCATGATGGTCTGATACCTCCAGGGGCGGGAAGGAGTAGCAGTCTTTTTCTGGAGAGGTATTCTGGAGAGACGTTCTGGAAGGTTCACACCCTCCCAGAATGTAGAAATGTCTTGAATCGGGCATCATATTGGTCGATCCAATGTGTCCCTCCACCATCGGGCTATGAAAATATGCCTTTAAATATGATGGACGGAGATATGGGAAACCGGCTAGATGATGTAGCCTTCCAATGGTTACAGAGGATCCAGCCTTCTCATCTAGTATACCGTCACGAAGAAATGGCATATCTGGAACCATATTTACCAAGCCGATTTGCCAGACAATTCGGGTATGACCAACTCCACGTTGGGAACGCCACTACTTGTTTATCTGCTCGTGGAGGACTCATCGACGGAGCTCGAGCTTGGAGATATTTTGCGGCTAGAGATACGAAGGTCATATTCTCTATGCCTAATCCTTTGTCTAGCTCGGGGCCAAAGATGCTTTATACGTATGCACGTTTCTATGTGTCGTCGAGCACCTTTAGACCGAGTTTCAATCTGAAGACCTTTGTTGCAGAGGATGATCCAGCTCCATCGAAGAGGTCAAAGAAGAAAATTGTTATTCAGCACTTTCCTTCAGAACCCGAGGATGAGACAACAGAAGTTGATCCTCCCTATGAATTATTCCAGGAAGGAAATTTCCCTGATGAGGTTCTTCCTCATATATTTATATCTCTTTCCAAGAGGAAGAGAAGTGACGAATCTGAGACTGTCTCCAAGAGGAGTACTAGGTCTCAAACATCCAAGAACAAGAAGAAAGGGGTCTCAGTGACTGCTACTTCATCTTTGGGCGGTATATCAGTTGATGAAGACGATGCTGCTGATAGGGACGAAGAGACCGATGAAGACGACGCTCCTTTAATAAGGAGGTCAAGAGGCAAATATGTTAAGAAGTCTGTCAGCAAAATTAAGGGCAATAAACTCCTAGAGACGATCATGAGTGGAGGAGCTTTGCCGGAAATCAATGAAGCAGCTTCTACTGAGAAGACCGAATCTGATGATATTCACCTTGCAACAGCTTCAACTGAACAGACTGAAGTAGAGTCTGTTCAAGCTCAGGAAATTACTGCTCCCACCACAAGTGGAGTAGCTATTGAACCCTCGGAGACGAGGATAATCCCATTTGAGCATGGGACAAAAGGCGTCATTCAAGCACTGGATGACCAGATTGATTACTCTGAAGAAGCAACAGTTCCGGAAGAAGCTATCAAACAGCCAGAAGTTCCTGAATTTCAAGCTGAAGAAAACATTTCTTTGGCCAGAGGCGATGAAGACATGCCGGCGTCTGAGCTATCAGCTGCTGATGATCTGTTAAAGAATGTTTGTCAAGATATCATTCTTCGACCCGATATTCCAGAGACAACTGAACCGGCAGCCAATACTGAGCTTGCTATCGTCATTGTTTCAGAGACTCATGAAGATGTAAATATCATTGATTCTGAATCAGAAGCTCATCCTGAAGACGAAGAAGAAGAAGAAGCTGAAGGAGGAGAAGACTGGCATGCTGACACTTCAACTCCTTATGATGCGGATAAAGTGAAGGGGAACAGAATGGATTTTAGCCCTGAACCTGTTCAATCACCAAACAATACTGTAGCACCCAGTAATTCTGGAGCTGGAAGCAGCCATATAAAGCAAGTATCGGATACAGTCATGGACCGGCTGCGAGAAGAAGCAAAACTCCCTCCACATACTGAATATGAACCTCAGCCAGGTAGAACTTTATTTTAGATTCTGTTTCCGCTGTTTCTCTGCCTTTAAATGCTGATCATATTTTTCTTTAATTGTAGGAACAGCTGCAGCAATGAGCTCGACTCATGCTCCGTTTATCCAAGCTGATGTTGATGAAGGGAGTTCACACTTGCCAACTTCTCCTGTCGTACATACTTCTGTTCCGAGGATAGAGAATATTCAAGCTTCTTCTTCCATGATGACAACAACTCCTGGATTTGAGACTGGGCTAACAAGAACCCTGGGAATGTATCCGGAGATCATTTATTCATATTTAGATACATATTCCAGACGATTCTTGAAGGATAAAGCTATGCCCTTTTCTGATCTCAGAACTATGGTCAAATTCCTACTGATGGCGCTGCGACATGCTGGTTGTGCATCTCAGTGCATCTTCTTCGAACATCTCCTGGATGAGTTAGAGGTAACTATCCGAAAATACTGGGAGACTAAGAAGGAGGACATTCAATCTTTGACTGTAGCTGAGATCGAGCAACTAGAGAATGAAGTACGGTCTCAACAGGCAGCTTTTGAAGCATTTCTTGCCTCTTCTACTGAAAAATTAGTAGAAAAGGGCGAAGAAATATTAGCTGCTCGTCAAAGAGTAGAGCTTTTAGAAAAAGACAACACATCCAAGACTGAAGAATTGAAGAAGTTGAAAGAGGAATTAGCTCGTCTTCAAGAGCGTATTGCTGTCATGGAAACAAAACAAGCTGAGGTTGCTACAGCTTATATCTTTGAAGCCGAACGTTGCGAGATTCTTCAGAAAGAACGAGAACAGATACAGGCGGAACAGATTGAAGAAGCCAATCGTCGCCAGTCTGCCATCATTACTTTTGATGAACAGAATGTTACAATTGTAGCAGCAGAAAGAGTTAGAAAAACTCATGAAGAGAAACTGAATGTTGTTCTAGATCGTATTAGGGAGCTGATAACTCCAAGCAAGTGAATTCCCCCCCCCCTTTTTTTATTTTCACTTTTACTTGTATTCCATGTTTTGATTATGAAATAAAAATGAAAGTTCTTGATCTGACTTTTGGTTTTGCTGTTTTGATAATGATAGATTCATAGAAAATATGTTCAGAGGTAAATGTTACATGATATATTTCAGTAGAATAGAATATACAAACGAACTTTATAATTCTATCAAATGATATTAAACCAGAAATGATCTTTAGTTTAATACTGATTGGAAAAAATAGAATTCAGACATAAAAATATCTTTGAACTCAATTTTTCATGATCTTTAGACTCGAAAATCAAAAGACTGGATGAATGAACGGGTTAACCGTCAGATTATAATGAACGGGCGAACCGTCGGATGGATGAACGGATGAACCGTCAGGCATTAATAAACGGATGAACCGTCAGATGAACGGATGAACCGTCAGATGAACGGATGAACCGTCAAGTATGAATCATTTTTGAAAACAGACAATAGAAACCATATTGGAAGACAGAATGTTGCAGTAGAAGTCCCCGATACTTGTATTGGAATCCCAAGAAGTGGTACTAGAAGAATCAGATCTCTTATCTTTGTTAGACTCGGGATCTTCATGGATAATATTGATGAAAGGAGTAGGAATCCGGACAGGTATTTTTCTTCCTTTTCCATCATTGAGGCTAGTCCTGAAGTCATAGCCCATATTTTTGATGATGTCTCTAGATTGCTGACTATAACGACGTAGTTGTAATCTTCCAGTATCATCATTTTTGTCATCATCTTCAAGATCAGAAGGATTTTGAGGTCCTTTGTAGAAGAATATTGGAATGTCTCCTGGCTTTCTGCTTGGAACTAGAAAGTATGAAGATTGTACAGGTTCTAGAGATACATCTGTATGAACAGTCTGTACAACTCCTATAGTTATTGTGTTCAAGTCATCTAACAGATGTAAATAACTATGAACATAATTACACACATCAACGTACTGCAAAGGTGGAGACTTTTCATTAAATGTAAAAGCAGCAATATTTACATTGGGAGAAGGCTGAGCCTTAGAGATTTTAGCCAAGTCAATGACTAAAGGGGGAGAAGAAGAACGAGAAGAAGCGTTGTTTCGATTAAGATCGATAACAAATGGCTCAGAAGAGGTGAGCTCCCTTGAAGTTTGAGATGGAAGAATAATCCGTCCTCCAACTGGAATTAGCAGAGTATCTTGTGAAGATACAGGAACTGTAGTACGCCCACTGACAGGAATGATCAGTGTATTTTGAGTAGATGACTGAGGTAACGGAGAGATCCGTCCACTCACTGGGATGATGAAAGAATCTTCTCCAGAGGGTTTAGAAGATTGTTGCTGAGTAGTTCGACTTTTAATAGGGATTATTAAAGTCTCACTTTGTGCATCTTCTTTCTCCATAGCTTGTATGATCCTTGTATACTCTTTTTTGTACATTCGGAAATCATTGAAATAAGCTTCAACCCCATGGAAGGGATTTATATCAGCAACTTTTTTTTGTACTCTTCCATTGCTATCAATGTATTTAAAACATTGATGAAGAGTAGAAGGCACCACATTATTTACATGAAGAAAGGGCCTCCCCAGAAGAAGATTATAGGATCCCGCGATCTCGATCACATAGAAAGTGACTTTAGATCTGAAATCGCCTATCTGAAGCTTCAGATGAATCTTTCCCAAAGGTTCGCTTCGGCTTTGATTGAATCCCAAGATAGTAGTAACCGTCTTGGAGAGCTTGTGAAGAGGGATTTTTAGTTCATCCAACAGACTCTTCGGTATTATGCTTATAGCAGACCCTGGGTCAATGAGGATACGATCTATCTTCATCGTATCAATATAACCAGTGTAGTAGAGAGGTCGGTCATGTCGATTATCCTCCAGTAGCATGTCGTCTTGTGTAAAGGTGATATTTGGGATAATCACCAGTACACTGTTGCAATGTAAGCAAGTGGCAGGTTCCGCATCTGGCTTCTTCAATTGTGCAAGACAAGAGTCAGCTTGTAGAAGTGCTTCGCTTAACGTCTCCCGAGTCTCTTTGGAAAGACGTAGAAGTTCAAAGAGGGACATTCTAGCTGGAGTATTAGCAAGCTGAGCTAAAATGTCGAAATTATAAGGCTTCTGAAGTCCAAGAGGAGAGGACTTCTTAATTGGCTTATCAAACCGAGCCTGTTGTTTGCCTTTCTCCAGAGCTGTAGGCTTGGGAAGAACAGGTTCAGTGGATGATTCTTCTTCAGGAAGAACATTAGAAGCATTTTTATCAGCTGGAGGGATATCAAGAGGATCCTCAGGACTTTTAGAATAATCCTTTAGGTAAGTTTTCCCCGTTCGAGTAGCACTAACAAGTGCTTCTTCTTTGTCTTTTGGCTCTGTGTCAGAGGTAGACCCAAGAGAAGTCATATGACATGACTTGATCTTTCCAGCCTTCTTGGACTTTCGAGAAGAAATCTTTTGAGGAGAAGGCGATTCGAAATCTGCCACTAGATCAGGATGGATCCACATAATTTCTCCAGTCTCCAAAGTGATTGGTGCTAATCCTTCAGACTGTGGAAGAGGAATATTTACTATTTCAAGAGTCGCCTTAGGAATAGGAACAATCCCACCTTCAAGGAGTTGAGGAGGGAAATCTCTGAATTGCATAGAGACGACATTAGAAGTGACAGTCTTCTCTTTTGGAGTAAGAGAGATAGCTCCAAATTTAATCATTTCTTGGATCTTTCCTTTCAGTACATAACATGTACGAATTGTATGACCCAGCATTCTGTGATACGGGCAGTATTTGGGATGATCTGTCTTACCAGCTTCATCAGGTTTCTTGATCTCAGGTAATTGTATCTAATTACCTTTCAGCAGACATTCAAAGATACCAAGGACATCGTCGTCATCGAAAGAATATTCTTCTTTGGGGCGAGGTGTTCTTGATTGTTGAGTTGTAGAAGAAGTTTGAACAGTTGATGTATCTTTGCTCTGAAGATTAACTTCAAGAGTTTCTTTTCCCTTGCGAGCATTGTTTTTATTGTTAGCACCTTGTCCTGTTTCTTTAGGAGTCATCTGCACTCCTAAACCTTTGAAGGTTTCAGCACTGATTTTTGTAGCTTTGGCACTGACTATGAAGGAAGGCCAATCTTGAAATTGAGTGGACCCTGTCCATATACTGATGATTGGCAACAAGTTTGATTTGCACGTGTCAATGGTGACAGCATCAGGAGTTCCAAGAGGCATCTTCAGAGCTTTTCTTCGAAACCGTTCAATGTATTCCTCTGTGGATTCATTATTTTTCTGCTTGATTCTAATAAGAGCAGACATAGTCATGTCATTCAGCCCTTCATAGAACCTTTCAAGAAACATCTATTTGAAACCAGTAAATGAGGTAATGCTCCCATCTGGGAGACTCCTATACCATTCATAAGCCGTTCCCTTGAGACATCCAATAAATACCCGAGTAAGGAGGGCATCACTTGGTTGCAGTTGATCAGTCATCACTTCAAAGTGATTAATAAACTGACTTGGAGAAGTGGTTCCATCATAGAATGAGATAGTAGGAGGCTTGTATTTAGGAGGATATGATACTTGCTTCCATTCTATCGGATAAGGCTGCTTGATGCCTAACCTTTGTAAACCATCCTTTTGTTTGAATGCCTCGAATTGAGTTTTGAGATTCTTCAATTCTTCAGAGACAACTCCCGAAGATTGTGGAGTTGTGGCTTGTAGAGAATAGTTGGGAGGAGGAACAACATTGTAAGCACTACCCCCCAGCTCCAGAGAGACTAGGATTTAGTTGAGCTGGTCCAGGAGTATTGGATTGTACTGCTGGAGGAACTTGTACTGGACTTATATCAGTATCAACTGGTATGGCATCAGGTACAGTCTGTCGATTTTGCAACTGAGCTGTCATAAGTTCATACATCGACTTCATTGTGTCAGTCATAGACTTCATTTGCTGTTCCAAAGAAGCAATTCTTTGATCTTGAGGAGTCAAGGAAGAAGAAGGTTCATCAGTATTCCTATCAACCATGTAAGTCGTGACTGTATGAGGGATTATTGATGAACTAGTGGATGTTGTATGTTCTGAATCATTGCTTCGTGCATCAAAGTCAACTATAGGAGAATTACCCCCAGTAGGAAGAGGTGGGAAGTTAGATTCTCCAAGAAATTCAGGATCAATTTCAGGGATCAAATTTTTTTGACTAGAAGCCAGTACTCTTGCTCTGGTGTTTCTATATACTCCATCTGGACTATCAACTCTACCCCCGGTGTCCCGAGAAGTCATGTTGACAGAGGCAAACAAAGGATCATCTTCATCAGGCATAGGTTCATACTGAATCCTATTGAAGACAGACTGTCATTTAGTTTGATATCTGCATTACATTGTGGCTCTTGGCTGGAAGTCACATTCATGATCACCATGGTTTTGAACCGTTGATTGACATCTGCACTGAATTATGACTCTTGGATAGAAGTCACATTCAGCATGTTCCTTTGACATAGAATTACTCCTTCTCTTCTGTTGAAGATATTCCCGTAAATCTGTTTGTGAAGATTGAGGAGTATACTTCCTGTTCTTGGGTCTTAATGGCTCTTGATTATACAAAGAGTGATTAATGTGAGCCACATAGTTTCTTGTATACTCTGCATCTGGATCTTTTATCTTCATATCCAATTGGTATGGTTTCTTAACACCAGAAGTGCTGAGTTTTGTTCTTAAATCAGTGGAAGGTAACACATTGGTTTTGGAAACATGGAGTTTTCCTTCCATTGATCTGGATATTTGCAGAGAAGGAAGAGTTGAACCACTCCTTTGATTAGGAGTTGGTAACAGACCCTCTTTAATGGACAGATTCTGTGCCCAATTTAAAGAAGTCATAGGAGAAGATATTAAGGAATATTTCTTCTTAGACTCATTCTGATTTTGAGACATAGAATGTTCAGAAGGAAGAGTAGTCAAGAGACCATCTCCTTTCCTTTGACTAACAAAAGTATCAGTCAAAGCTGTTCCTAAAGTAAAAACTACAGGAGCAGAAGAAACAACTAAAGAGTTATTCCTTTTCGAAGGGACTTTGTGTGGAAGACCACCCCCAGTTCTAGTAGAACTCGGTAAAGAAGAAGAGATAACTAAGGAGTTATTCTTCTCTGATGAAATACACGCTGAAACAGATTTGGCTAAAGAACCAGTACTGTTAGCGTGACTTTTAATTTTAGAATTACACGCTAGAACAGATTTGGCTAAGGAACCAGTACTGTCAGCGTGACTTTTGAATGTGGGATTGCACACTGGAATAGATTTGGCTAAGGAGCCAGTACTATTAGCGTGACTTTTAGAGTTGAATTTGCACGCTGGAACAGATTTGACTAAGGAGCCAGTACTGTCAGCGTGACTTTTAGAGTTGAATTTGCACGCTGGAACAGATTTGGCTAAGGAGCCAGTACTGTCAGCGTGACTTTCAACTTTGGAGATACACACTGGAACAGATTTGGCTAAGGAGCCAGTACTGTTAGTGTGATCTTTGATTGCTGTCATCTTCGAGCGCACAAGAATGTGCGTGCTTGCAGTAGAGCTCTTGCCAGTGTTAGGAGCAGACACTATGGCAGAGACTTCACCATTGACTGCCAACTGATTCTTAGGGACATAGACAGAGTGTCCTTTCGACTTGGCAGTGATGATGGAGGCTGGAGTGGGCTTGCCACCCTTAGCCCGCTGCATTTCTTCATAGGCGAGTTGATCGAATTTGATCGTCATCACCTTCTTCGTCGAGCCGATTGACGAAGTATCGCATTGAGTTGTTGCCATCTCAGAAGAGGAGATGGTTTTCCCCAGCAGAGTCGCCAATTTGTTTTTCATAAAGAAATTCTCTTTATTTGTTGTGTTTCTGGGAAAATTACAACTGTAGGAATCCGATCTAGAAGACGATCGCTTTATCCCTTGGACTATGCGAAGAAGAAAAGCTCTCAAAATTTTGACAGTAGATATCAATGTATCTGTACAATGAATGAGAAAAAAAGAACTCTATTTATAGAGTCAAAAATAATAACTGAAAAGATAACTGTCTTTACAGCCTGTGCTTAGTTGAAAATCACGCAGGATTTAACATACGCAAGGCTGTGAGCAGTTACTGGATGTGGCCTGTAACTGTTGGACACATGGCAATCATGCATGAGTTGTGTGCAAGTTACAGGACACGCAGGCGAGAGATCAGTGGCATGGCTGCCACGTACTCCAATTTGATAAAATCCACGCAGACTTGTTGAAGACGAAATCCACGCGAACTCGGTATAAAAAGCTTTAAAATCCACGCAAACTTGGGGCAGGAAGCTTCAGGATCCACGCAGACTTCGAGGCAAAGAACTCAAAAATCCATGCAAACTTGAGGAAGAAAACTTCAGAATCTACGCAAACTTGAGATGAAGATCACAAATACACGCAGACTTGGGATAGAACTGCCAGCTGTCTTGATTCGGCGTGTCTCGACTGACACAAAATCTCTGACAGTGATTGCTTTGTCAGTCGCATTAAATGACAAGAAACCCTTTTGGTACGCCAACTCGACGAAGGCTGAGTCTTGCTGAAGAAGATTTCGAAAATCATGCAATAGACGACGATAATCTCTCGAAGTCTGTGCATACGTGGCATACGAAGAGACATTCTTCGACTGTTATGCTGTCAGTCATAATTACTCTCTGACAAATGATGAGTTGTCTCCCCAGAGTGATTTGTTTATATTGTCTGGATCAACTGAGCGTGACTTTTGACTCTGTCTTGATCAACTCAGCATGACTTTCATTTTTTTAGGCCTACATGATGTTATTTATATCTCTGAGCTGTGTTGGATCTTGAACTCATTTCCTGATTTCACTTCTATCATATTTCCATTCCGTACAATCTATCTTAGTTTTATCTTGTGATTGAGTTATGCCATATTATATTCCTTCGTACGGAGATGACAGGTACCCTTATACTGTTTAGTTGTAGTATTTACAGATGACCTATACAGTATTTTACCGTCGATTCTGCGGCGTAGGCTGGACGTAACCACGTACTTGTGCCCCTACCTTGGGTGCGGGTCATGACACGTTCGACTCATCGATTACATCTTGTTTGATTCCTTCCATCACTATTCTTACCTTCCCTTCGTGCTTCCTCGAGGTTAGGAAGGTTACCCCTGTTAGATAGACATGTTCCATTGTCCCTATTAGTTTAACTCTTGTAAGTTGGGTAGAAGGCCTTATGGCCTAGCACTCCATTTGTCATTGTGACCTATATTAATAAGTTTACTTAGACTGTAGAAATTAGAGGACCCTAACCCATCTAGTCTACCAAGCCATAGACAAGGAGACACTAGGACAACTATATGGTCCCAAACTTCGGGCGAGACTTAGATTTTAAGGAACTTGAACTATTCATATTTTCTGTCAATCATTACCGATCTTATACTTATATTTTGGACTATCTTAACTAATGATGCTAATATAGCCTAGTTTTGCAAGCTCATTCCTTATCGAGCTTGTTGATGACATATCCTATTGGGAGCGCTCTCACTAAGATATTGTCTAATCAGAACCGGTGCATGATGGTCTGATCAACCTAGTACACTTGGGTTCGCTTTCATTTATTGTTCTACGTGGATGGGGACATAGCTAAACTAGCCCTCTAGAGTCCCATCCGCGACAACCTTGGCAATTCTTTTTGAATTACTCACTCGCCTTTGAACCACATATTGGTATTCGAAAACAACTTCTTCGGACTCATATTGCTTTACGTCTTTCACCTATTTAGACGAAGACTCGTACTTGATAAATAGACCCAAAGTATCACCTTTAGTTGTCCCACCATCTATAGCCAAGATAGTTAGCCATGGACCAACCAAGGTGACTATATCCTCGCTTTAAACTACTCGCCGATTCCATATCTATTATCGCAACCTTCTATGAAACTTGAAAATGATTCCAATCATCCTTTCATTCGTGTCCTCAACCTAGATACTTACCATGCAACCTTCTCCGAAGAACCATCTCTCCCAAGTCCCTAAATTATTCTTTTGATCTACCCCTTTCGTATTATCATAATTTTATTACCTTGACTAGCAACCCTCATCCATACCATATCTATGATTTATTTTCGGAGTTATCGGAATCATAATTTTCTAATGCATATTTGTATTAAACGTCGTTTTCTTGTCTCGCTCAATGATTTGATTGTACTTTCTTATCGATATACCCTTGTACCTTCACACCTTCCCTAATTATTCTTAATTTTGAGGACAAAATTCTTGTAAGTTGGGTAGGATGTAAAATCCCTAATTTTTCTACCATTTTTTTGGTTTTTGTATTAAAAGCGAATTGTACGTCGTGCGCAAATTTGCGTTTTTCGTAATTACTCGTCGAGTACGAATATATGCGAGGTACATATTTTTGCAAAAATATATCTTTTTATAAATTTTATTCATGTAGGATAGTTTTCAAAATAACATATGATAATTATTTTTAATTACTTAAAGTTGTGAAAAGTGGCACGTTGAGATTTCCCAAAATACTAATTTATTTTTATTTAGTTTAGAAAACTATTATTTTAAGTATACTATTTGTGTGCGAGAGACAAGAAATTTATTTTATGTCCACTTTGGTTTCTCTTTTTTTGAAGTACTAATTGTTTATTCCAATTCGCAAAAAGGTATTTTTAAATATTTGAAAACTTATTATGATTTTTGAAATTATTTTTATCTTAAATTATTGAAAATGTATTTTAAATATATTTTCTATTAGTAGTTAAATATTTAAGGTCATTTCAAAATTCTTTATTATTACTTTTTAATTATTTATGAAGATATTTTGAAAGGCGTATTTAATGTTTAATTAGTTATTATAATTTAAATTTTGATTTAAATTTATTGAATTTATTCTTAATAGTTTTAAACTAGAAGATCGAATTTATATAAATATAAATTCGGATTTGAATTTGGATTTGGATTTGGATTTGACTAATATTGAATTGAATTGAACTAAATATAACTTATCTAGCGGATTTTAAATTCTTCCTAATCTTTATCAAACCCGGAGTTCCACTCCTATATATAGGGGAGACTCCCATTGTTTCCTCCACAAAAAAATTTTATCCCACAAATCAATTCCACCACAATGTAAGTGCCTCGTGTCTGTGTCTAACATCTCTTCCGTGTCAGCCGTGACGGCCTCAGGTCCGACCCCGGGTGTCTTACCAATATTTTATTATCACAATTACATCCTCTTGGTGTCCAACACCCTGAACAAGGATCCCTACGATACCCGTGTCACATAGGACACACAACCCAGATCTTTCATGTCGTATCCGACAAGCACGGACACAACGACACAACCCTAAACCTACACCTCCCTACGACTACCATCATCCCCTCCTCGTCGCTCCTTTACCAGCATCAAAATGCCCCTGCTACCCGTAGAACCGCCGCCTGCGACCCTCGCCTGAACGCCCTGACCGATCACCCTCATCACCACCATCACCACCTATACCGCACCCAAACTCCTTCTCTCGACTAGCCAACACCACCGTCGCACTTCCGCCATGGCCGCCACCACATCCCCTATGTAATGCCTATTGTTCGTATTACGTATTTGGAATACGTATATGTATAGTATTTGCATATCTCCTTGGTTTGGCTTGGCTTGTTTACTCTCGGTTTGGGTTGGCTTGGTTCGGCCGGCCCAATGCTTGGTTCATCATGGGCCAAGGGTGGAACACCTTAGCCTATGCTTCTCCTTCATTTCCACCACAACCCCCCTACCTACCACCACCTTTGATATTTATTGCCATTTTTTCTTTCTCTCTCTCCCATAATTCTCATTCTCCTTCCCCCACCATTACTCTTCTCCACCAACCAAGAACACCATAGGCAAGTGCAACTTGCTTC
Organism: Iris pallida; assembly: GCA_029216955.1. NCBI lineage: Eukaryota > Viridiplantae > Streptophyta > Magnoliopsida > Asparagales > Iridaceae > Iris > Iris pallida. The sequence goes on from JANAVB010020400.1 coordinate 25,846,103, forward strand.
CACGAGAGAACTCCTTTTGATGGTTTCATTAGCTTCTCCTCATGATTCTAAACCATATTAGAACTTGTCATTTTCTATTTTGAGGCTTTAATTCTTGTAGATCTAGAGTTTTGCTATTTTTAGATTTTTGGTGTTTTGATCTATCAAACTTGCTTGTTTTCAAGTTTTGATGGCTCCATGTTTTAGAGAATTTCATTCTACCCAATTTTGACCTTTGGAAAGTTAGATTCGGACTTGTTTTGACCAAGTTATGAGCATTTGGAGTTTTGGGTTCCATCCATGGAGTCCTTGCTGTTCTTGCTGTTCTTGCCCTTTGGAGAAGACAGTGAGCAGTGTGCTAGCTTTTAGCTTCGCTGACTTGTGTACGCTGCTCTTTAGCGAGCGTATGCTGCCCTGGGTACGCTGCTCTTCAGCGAGCGTACGCTGCCCTGTGTACGCTGCTCTTTAGCGAGCGTATGCCGCCCTGTGTACGCTGCTCTTTAAGCGAGCGTACGCTGCCTTCGGTACGCTGACTTGAGCGTATGCTGCCCTGAGCGTACGCTAGCGTGAGCGTGCCCTAGACCCTTTCGTACGCTAGCTCAAGCGTACGCGGACTTGAGCGTACGCTAGCTTGAGCGTACGCTGACCTGTAGTTCGAGCGTGCCCTAGACCTGGATCTTCTATAGCCATGTATATTGATATTTATTTAGATATTTTACGTCCATTTTATATCCTTACGCCTTTTGACCTGAACTTGATAATCCCCGAATTTACTTGATATGCTTGGAACTGATAATTGAGCACGACCTGATAGTGACCCGTAGTGGTGCACTCCTGACATGAGTAACATGACATGACCTGATAGTGGCCCGTCGTGGCGCACTCCTGACTAGTACACTTGGCATGATAACCTGACATGTTATATCTTGATAAGCTGTTGCGACGGCTACCTGACATGACATGACCTGTATAATAACCTGGATACCGTGGGCGATTGTGCTTGTACAAATAATCCAGTCCTGTCTTGCATCATGTCTAGGAGGGGACTCCTGAGTACCACGGTCAGGAGTACCTACTAAAATGGACTAAGGCTAATAACTAGATTGATACATTAGTCATGAAGAGATTTCCCAGCTACAGGCAATCCCGTTACCTGGGCACGCCTTGGGATCTGTAGCCTGCCGTCGAGTAGGGCACATTTCCAGCACACTGTCATGTGTTGCACCCTTCAAGCTACCTAAGGGTACATTCGTTTCCTGGACGATGTACCCACCTGAGTTCAACTCTAATCTTTTAACCCGGGGAACCTGGATGGTCTGCAGGGCTTGTGGCTGTGGAATAATCTCACTGCATCTTGTTAGTAATTAGGCTTGTGACAACCCTAGTTAGTTAAAGTATCAAGCCGTAATTCTTATTTGGCCGTGAAATGATTGGATGGAGTCTAACCAGTCTAGTCTTGCCCTGATCCTGTTCCAGATTATTGAATGATCAGAATACTTGTATTTATTTTACCGATAAATGGTGAGAAACCAAGCTCCGTTCAGACGAAGGGTTACAACCCCGGTCCTTGTTTGGTTCACGGGTTGTAACCTGGTTATCTGAATAGTTCCATGGTTATCTCGTCGTATATCATCCTGATATGTTTCCTTTTATTCCAGTCCTTATTTTATTTATATTTATATTCCTGTGCTAATTGCTGGTTTTAGTTCTTAAGTGAAGCTTCCTTTGTGGCACTTGCTCTTTCTGGGGTCTGACCCAGCTAGTTTTGTATGGCCAGATTTCGGAGCAGCTCCAGAGGATCTACCGACCTTCCAGCCAGATGGTGGCCACTAGACGGAACCCTGGCAACGAGTGGGTTATTTTTGGCTCTCCCGCTCTATTGTAAAAATATTCTTTTGAGGCGTTTAGCCGATGAGCACCTGTTTAGCTCGATTGTACTTTATTTACTGTCTGCCTACGGGTTTTAACATGATTAACAGATCCTAGGGTTGATCATGTATGACTAAACTCTTGCTAGTCCTAACATTTTGTAACGACTAGCTTCATGATCAGCTGAATATGTAATATTTGGGACGCCTTATCATTGTATATTTAATGATCATACATCTTATAACATTTACTTACTTGCTTATGATTGAGACACTAGGCTTGTTCATGACCATAGGAGACTGTTGGCTTGTAGTAAACCCTCATGTATCTAGACAGCCGTGACCGTATAGCGAGATGGAATCCATTTCATATACGTAGCTGGCTATGTCTGCCCCTGTTCTCCAGTATTCTGGTTCTGGGGCGTGACATGATTTAAGTGGTGGCCCATGTAGGTCTTGTAAATCAAGATATGTGAGGGTTTACCGAATAGATGTCTCAATCAGTATTCGTCCTTGATCTCTGTTCGTATCTTCTGAATCCCTGGATTCTTGTCCTGATCATATGCTTGTATCGTTGCTCTGTCCTGGTCCTTCCTTATTGTTCTCTATGTCATCTTCTTTAGTGGCATTGTTCATGGTCCTACCGACCAGCAAGGCGGAGCACCTCCCGCGGACCAGCAGCAACCTGGAGATCAAGCCCAGCACTCCGGAGTAGCCTCCAGAGTCGCGTCTATTGAGGGAGAGCCACCAGTTCAGCCAGTTCAGCCTGTAGAACCTGATGATGGCACTTTGGTAGGACTCGTCAGGACTTTGATAGCTTCCCAAGATCGTCGTGGGGATGCCTTGCAACAGGCAGTGGCAGATGCTTTGACCCGGGGTGGTCATCAGGGTAACAGCGCGGCCAACAGCTTCAAGCGCTTGAACCCTCCATTCTTCGACGGTAGTGAAGATGCTATCGCGGCAGATGCATGGCTTCAGGATATAGAGGTGGTTCTAGAAGCAGCCAAGACTCCAGAGAACGAGAAGGTAGCCGTGGTACGCCTGCAGTTGTTAGATCTTGCCCGCAGCTGGTGGGCAGCGCAGGCCGTTGGGTTAGCAGCACCCATTCCTTGGGCAGTATTCAGAAAGAGATTCCAGACCAAGTATTTCGATGCCGTGGCTCGGTATGATCTGCAGACCAGGTTCACCAATCTGAAGCAAGGAGGCAGGACGGTCGATGGATATGCGGCCGAGTTTTCGAGACTCAGTCGGTTTGCTCCCACCTTGGTGGCAACCGAGTATGATAGAGCCCAGCGATTCCAGCAGGGACTGCACCTGGAGATCTTGTTAGCAGTTGAGCAGTTTGAGCATCAGACTTTTGTTGCAGTCTTGAGAGCAGCCCGGAGGCATGAGTATACCTCCCAGAGGATCGTGGACAGGACCGGAGGTCGGAAGAGATCTCACGGCCAGATGAATCAGTCTTCAGCCCCAGCCCCGGCAGCCAGGGCTTTGACTATTGGAGCTCCGAGGCGAGCAGCCTCAGTAACGTCGGTTCAGCATTCAACCCCGACGTACCCTCAGCAGCAGCAGAAGCAGAAGCAATCTTCCGCAGTGGGTTGTTCTCATTGTGGAAAGCCAGGCCATGTGGTGGCAGAATGTCGCAGGGCACAGGGATTGTGTCTGGCTTGTGGAGCACCAGACCATAGGATTGGATCCTGCCCGAGTAGGGGTGGTTCATCCTCATCCAACCTTTCTAGCTCTTCGGTGAGAGGACCAGCTCCGGTCCATCAGCAGCAGTATCCATTGCCGAGGCCCTTGCCGCCTCAGACCCAAGTGTTCCAGCAGCAGAACCCCCAGCAGTATGCACAAGTCCAAGCCCAGAGTCAGAGCAGGCAGCGAGGATTTCAGCAGAGGGGACCAGCACCCCGAGGGCACGGTCAGGCTATGGTGATGACCGTGGAGGAAGGATTGGCACCAGGAGAGGTAGTGGTAGGTACTATTCTCGTCAACTCCTTTCCAGCTTCAGCTTTATTTGATTCTGGTGCATCGCATTCATTTATGTCTGCACGATTCGCGACACGGGTAGGATTGGAGCCCGAGTCATTATCAGTAAGGCTCAATATACTTACTGGTAACGGACTTGTGGGAGTAGATAGAGTGTTTTCCTCGTGTCGGATCGTAGTTAGCGGCAGAGAATTTCCTGCTAGATTGATAGAGTTCCTGATGGCCGATTATGATGTGGTCCTAGGGATGGATTGGTTGAGGAACCAGTATGCTAGAATAGACTGCCATATTGGTAGGGTTGTTTTTAGCATTCCAGGAGAGCCGGAGTTTTCTTTCTCTCGAGGCGAGGTTGAGCCTTCTCCTCCGATATTGCGGATGACAGTAGCAGCAGTTCGGTTGCCCAGGATAGTGGACGAGTTCCCAGATGTTTTCCCAGAAGAACTTCCAGGTATGCCTCCGGAGCGGGAGATCGAGTTTACTATAGACTTGATTCCCGGGACAGCCCCAGTGTCAGAGAGAGTCTACAGGATGGCGCCGTCAGAGTTGGAGATATTGTACAAGATGATTGAAGAGCTCAGAACCAAGGGATTCATTCGTGCTAGTGGATCGCCTTGGGGAGCCCCGATGCTTCTTGTGAAAAAGAAGGATGGTACGTCCAGGTTATGTGTTGATTATCGTACCTTGAACTCAGTGACAATCAAGAACAGATACCCTCTTCCGAGGATAGATGACTTGTTTGATCAACTTAAGGGGGCTTCAGTATTCTCGAAGATTGACTTACTCTCAGGTTATCATCAGATCAGAGTCAGAGAGCAGGACATCCCGAAGACGGCTTTTAGATCGAGATATGGGCATTGGGAGTTCCTTGTTATGCCTTTTGGAGCAACCAATGTGCCGGCAGTATTCATGGACCTCATGAATCGCATCTTCATGCCTTACTTGGATCAGTTTATGATCGTGTTCTTGGATGACATTCTGGTCTACAGTAAGAGTGAGGCAGAGCATGAGCAGCATCTTCGTGTGGTTCTTCAGACTCTCAGAGAGCACCAGTTATATGCCAAGTTCAGTAAATGCGAGTTCTGGCTCGATCGCATTTCGTACTTGGGTCATATCATCACCAGAGGAGGAGTAGAAGTGGATCCCCAGAAGATTGTGGCTATTGAGTCATGGCCAGTGCCCAGCACCATTACAGAAGTTCGCAGTTTCCTTGGATTGGCTGGCTATTACCGACGGTTTATTTCGGATTTTGCTCGAATTTTAGCGCCATTGACCCAGTTGACCCGCAAGGATGCACAGTTTGCTTGGACAGCAGAGTGTCAGAGTTCTTTTGAGCAGTTGAAGCGAGGCCTGATAACAGCTCCTATTCTCACGCTTCCAGATGGAACCGGAGGATTCTCAGTGTACTGTGATGCTTCAGGCAAAGGTTTAGGATGTGTTCTGATGCAGCATGGGAAGGTGATAGCTTATGCGTCACGACAACTTTGTGATCATGAGAGGAATTACCCAACCCATGACTTGGAGCTGGCAGCAGTGGTGTTTGCACTTAAGTTGTGGAGGCACTAATTGTACGGAGATAGGGTAGAGATTTTCACCGACCACAAGAGCCTGAAGTATGTTTTCACCCAGAAGGATCTTAACATGCGTCAGAGGAGGTGGCTGGAGCTCCTTGTGGATTATGATGTCAGCTTGCAGTATCATCCTGGGAAGGCCAATGTCGTATCAGATGCATTGAGCAGGAGAGCCGGAGCTTATTTCCTAACAGCGCAACCAGAGCTGTTAGCAGATCTTCAGAAGATGGGTATTGAAGTTGTTCTCCCTTCCAGTGTGGCGTTGATGGCCAGCATGCAAGTTCAGTCCACTATAGTCGAGAGGATCCGGATGGCGCAGTCGGCAGATTCCAAGCTTCAGCGACTCAGAGCAGAGTATGAAGCAGGACGAAGACCAGAGTTATGTATTCATGAGGATGGTACACTTAGGCATGGTAAGCGTCTTTGTGTACCCAGTGGAGATATCCGGCAGGAGATCATGTCAGAAGCGCACAGTTCGCAGTATTCCATCCATCCTGGCAGTACGAAGATGTACCGTGATATCCGACAGCATTTCTGGTGGAATGGCATGAAGCGGAAGATAGCTCGGTTTGTCTCTCGGTGTTTGGTTTGCCAACAAGTTAAAGCCGAACATCAGAGACCGGCTGGACTTCTTCAGCCCTTACCGATCCCAGAATGGAAGTGGGAGCATGTGACCATGGATTTTGTGACTGGACTACCTAGATCCCCAGCTGGTAGAGATGCTATCTGGGTTATAGTTGACAGGCTCACGAAAGTGGCTCACTTTCTTCCATTCAGAGTTGGTCAGTCGACGGCTCAGTTAGCAGAGATGTACCTCAGGCAGATTGTCAGGTTTCACGGTGTCCCAGTCAGTATTACCTCGGACCGAGATTCAAGATTTACGTCGCACTTTTGGCGTAGCTTGCAAGAGGGTTTGGAAACTCATCTCCAGTTCAGTTCAGCATATCACCCGCAGACAGATGGCCAGTCGGAGCGCACGATCCAGACTCTTGAAGACATGTTACGGTCTTGCACACTTGACTTCGGTGGTTCATGGGAAGATCATTTGCACCTGGTGGAATTCTCATACAATAATAGTTTCCAGGCCAGTATCCAGATGGCACCGTTCGAGGCACTGTATGGCTGGAAGTGCAGATCCCCGCTAGCCTGGGATGATGTTGGAGAGAGGCAGATGCTTGGTCCAGAAATGATTGCTCAGACCGTTGAAGTAGTCAGGCGAGTCAGAGATCACCTTCGAGTTGCCCAAGATCGCCAGCGCCATTGGGCCGATTCTCATCGGCGCCCTCTCGAGTTCTCGGTCGGCGATCATGTATTCCTGAGGATTTCGCCTAACCGTGGCGTCATTCGTTTTGGCGTACGGGGCAAGCTTAGTCCTAGGTATATAGGACCATTTGATATTCTGGAGCGAGTAGGAGATGTATCCTATCGTCTCGCTCTTCTACCGTCGCTAAGCGAGGTGCATGACGTGTTCCATGTATCCCAATTACGACGGTACATCCCGGACCCGAGCCACATCCTGGATCATTCGAAATTGGTTGTTGGTACCAACCTTTCGTATGAGGAGAGGCCCATGTCTATATTAGATCGAAGAGAGAAGATCCTCAAGAACAAGACTATCAAGTTAGTCCGAGTTGCTTGGGGTCATCACTCTTTGGGTGAGTCAACGTGGGAGCGTGAGGATGATATTCGATCACGATATCCTGACTTGTTTGACTCATGAGGTATAATGTCTTTCTTATGCCTCATGCCTTCAATTTCTTGCTTGCATGATTGATTGATTGCCTAGTATAGCTTGCCTGTGAATAGTGTAGCTTGTTCTTGTTCCTCTAGCCTCTTAATTAAATTTCGAGGACGGAATTCTTTTAAGGTGGGTAGAGTTGTAATGCCTATTGTTCGTATTACGTATTTGGAATACGTATACGTATTGTATTTGCATATCTCCTTGGTTTGGCTTGGCTTGTTTACTCTCGGTTTGGGTTGGATTGGTTCGGCCGGCCCAATGCTTGGTTCATCATGGGCCAAGGGTGGAACACCTTAGCCTATGCTTCTCCTTCATTTCCACCACAACTCCCCTACCTACCACCACCTTTAATATTTATTGCCATTTTTTCTTTCTCTCTCTCCCATAATTCTCATTTACTTCTCCTTCCCCCACCATTACTCTTCTCCACCAACCAAGAACACCATAGGCAAGTGCAACTTGCTTCCACAAGAGAACTCCTTTTGATGGTTTCATTAGCTTCTCCTCATGATTCTAAACCACATTAGAACTTGTCATTTTTCATTTTGAGGCTTTAATTCTTGTAGATCTAGAGTTTTGCTATTTTCAGATTTTTGGTGTTTTGATCTATCAAACTTGCTTGTTTTCAAGTTTTGATGGCTCCATGTTTTAGAGAATTTCATTCTACCCAATTTTGACCTTTGGAAAGTTGGATTCGGACTTGTTTTGACCAAGTTATGAGCATTTGGAGTTTTGGGTTCCATCCATGGAGTCCTTGCTGTTCTTGCTGTTCTTGCCCTTTGGAGAAGACAGTGAGCAGTGTGCTAGCTTTTAGCTTCGCTGACTTGTGTACGCTGCTCTTTAGCGAGCGTATGCTGCCCTGGGTACGCTGCTCTTTAGCGAGCGTACGCTGCCCTGTGTACGCTGCTCTTTAGCGAGCGTATGCCGCCCTGTGTACGCTGCTCTTTAAGCGAGCGTACGCTGCCTTCGGTACGCTGACTTGAGCGTATGCTGCCCTGAGCGTACGCTAGCGTGAGCGTGCCCTAGACCCTTTCGTACGCTAGCTCAAGCATACGCGGACTTGAGCGTACGCTAGCTTGAGCGTACGCTGACCTGTAGTTCGAGCGTGCCCTTGTGTACGCTGACCCTTGCGTACGCTTTCCATTGGAAGTGTATGGACCCTTTGGTACGCTAGCTTAAGCGAGCAAGGCGTACGCTGGCTTTGAGCGTACGCTGGCTTGAGCGTACGCTAGCCTATCTTGTCACCCTGGTTCAACCCGAGAGCTTTGTGACCCCCATACGCTGCCTTTTACGCTGCCTTTTGGGAGCGTATGCTTACCTGAGCGTATGCCTGCCTGAGCGTATGGCCCTTGGCAGACTTGATCTTATATCAGCATGGCAGTTTGGTTTTATTTTCCTTATCCTGGATCTTCTATAGCCCTGTATATTGATATTTATTTAGATATTTTACGTCCATTTTATATCCTTACGCCTTTTGACCTGAACTTGATAATCCCCGAATTTACTTGATATGCTTGGAACTGATAATTGAGCATGACCTGATAGTGACCCGTAGTGGTGCACTCCTGACATGAGTAACATAACATGACCTGATAGTGGCCCATCGTGGCGCAATCCTGACTAGTACACTTGGCATGATAACCTGACATGTTATATCTTGATAAGCTGTTACGACGGCTACCTGACATGACATGACCTGTATAATAACCTGGACACCGTGGGCGATTGTGCTTGTAGAAATAATCCAGTCCTGTCTTGCATCATGTCTAGGAGGGGACTCCTGAGTACCACGGTCAGGAGTACCTACTAAAATGGACTAAGGCTAATAACTAGATTGATACATTAGTCATGAAGAGATTTTCCAGCTACAGGCAATCCCGTTACCTGGGCACGCCTTGGGATCTGTAGCCTGCCGTCGAGTAGGGCACATTTCCAGCACACTGTCATGTGTTGCACCCTTCAAGCTACCTAAGGGTACATTCGTTTCCTGGATAATGTACCCACCTGAGTTCAACTCTAATCTTTTAACCCGGGGAACCTGGATGGTCTGCAGGGCTTGTGGCTGTGGAATAATCTTACTGCATCTTGTTAGTAATTAGGCTTGTGACAACCCTAGTTAGTTAAAGTATCAAGCCGTAATTCTTGTTTGGCCGTGAAATGATTGGATGGAGTCTAACCAGTCTAGTCTTGCCCTGATCCTGTTCCAGATTATTGAATGATCAGAATACTTGTATTTATTTTACCGATAAATGGTGAGAAACCAAGCTCCGTTCAGACGAAGGGTTACAACCCCGGTCCTTGTTTGGTTCACGGGTTGTAACCTGGTTATCTGAATAGTTCCATGGTTATCTCGTCGTATATCATCCTGATATGTTTCCTTTTATTCCAGTCCTTATTTTATTTATATTTATATTCCTGTGCTAATTGCTGATTTTAGTTCTTAAGTGAAGCTTCCTTTGTGGCACTTACTCTTTCTGGGGTCTGACCCAGCTGGTTTTGTATGGCCAGATTTCGGAGCAGCTCCAGAGGATCTACCGACCTTCCAGCCAGATGGTGGCCACTAGACGGAACCCTGGCAACGAGTGGGTTATTTTTGGCTCTCCCGCTCTATTGTAAAAATATTCTTTTAAGGCGTTTAGCCGATGAGCACCTGTTTAGCTCGATTGTACTTTATTTACTGTCTGCCTACGGGCTGTAACATGATTAACAGATCCTAGGGTTGATCATGTATGACTAAACTCTTGCTAGTCCTAACATTTTGTAACGACTAGCTTCATGATCAGCTGAATATGTAATATTTGGGACGCCTTATCATTGTATATTTAATGATCATACATCTTGTAACATTTACTTACTTGCTTATGATTGAGACACTAGGCTTGTTCATGACCATAGGAGACTGTTGGCTTGTAGTAAACCCTCATGTATCTAGACAGCCGTGACCGTATAGCGAGATGGAATCCATTTCATATACGTAGCTGGCTATGTCTGCCCCCGCTCTCCAGTATTCTGGTTCTGGGGCGTGACACCCTATGACCACCACCGCCAACACTCAAAACAAAAACACACCACCACGGCGACCGGTCGCCACACCGACCGACCGCCCAGCCAAAACCCTAAAAATCAAAGACACCACCACCGCCCTTACCTCAACGACCGCTCAATCCCAATCCGGTCAGGCCTCGCTCCCAGCAACCCACCGCTGTTGCCGCCCAGGCGACGTGAGCACCGCCCGTACGGATCCCCATCACCGTACCCGGTCACTCCCTCCGTCGAGCTCCACCCGGTGTCCGCCACGAGCCAGTAACCCGAACCGCCTTCTTCGCGCCCTGGCTCAGCCGTTGAGGCTGGCGGAACTGCCACCGTGGCTGGTGGAACCGCTGCCCTGTCCCCACCGGCTCCGTCGGGTCTCCACGAGCTCTTCCCGCTCGTTCATCTCTCGTTCGCTCTCTCCTCCGAGCCTTGTTGACCAGCGAGCCCGCCCGAGCGCCCAGATCCGCGGCCGCGTATGCCTTCCCGGCCGCGTCGAGCCTCGAGCGCCCCCTCCGTTCCTCTCCATCCCCTTTCCTCACCAGCTCCCCCTTCCGCTTCCACTCTTCCTCACAATCTCTCACGTTCCCCTTTCTCTCCTTCTGTTGTTGCTCCGTCTTGTTTATTTATTTATTTATTTCTTCTCTGTTTTATGTTTCCTTTTTCCTCTCATAAAAATGAGAACAGAGCAGTTCTCTTCCTTCAAAGAGAGATCACAGCTCAAGTTCTGTCTGTTTGTTGTTATATTAATTATTATTTTTACTTTAGCAGTATTAATCTGTTTCAAGTATATATTATTATTGTTATTATTACTATTATTATTATTATTATTATTATTATTATTATTATTTTGGTTGTTTTATTAGTATAAAGGAAAAGACAACAACAGTCATTTGATGCTTTTTATTATAAGTAGTATTATTGTTCTGAATATTATTATTTTGGTTGTTCTATTTGATAAAACATATAGGTATGACTCATAAACGGGTATTGTAATATTTTGCCATTACTAATGTAGTAGTAATATTTTTGGTAAATTTTATAAAATAATTATAGTAATATATTTGTGAAAAATATTATTACAAGTTATTTCAACTATAGCTCTTTGAACTATAAAATTTTTTATCTTGCAAATTTTATTTTAATCTAAAAATATTTTTAACTAACAAAAATATAGATTTCTACCTAAAAATAGTATTTTGACAAACTTGGAGTTTTAGCCTAAAAACATTGTTATTATTTTCAAGCATGTACTTTATCTAAAATTTATTTTACTAATAAAATCTAGTTTTCAAATATTATAGATATTTTCTAAAAATAGAATATATATTATATTCCTTCAATTATCTTTCGGTTCATGACTAATCCCATTTTTCCTATTCCTTTACTAATTCTATACTACCTTATGTCCACCCTGACTGATTTGACCCTTCTGGACCCAATAGAACTGTTCATGCCACCATCAGAGGTTACCTTATGTAGTTGTTATCCGAAGTCGCAGTTCGTGTCACATTGAAGACATAGAATAGAAAGAAATTTAGCTTTTCATTCATAAAACTTGCAAAGTATATGCAAGGTTATTTTTACATTACAAATGCCGTTGCGGCTACATCTTTGAAACATAAAAGAAAACTCTCGACAAGCTGCCATGAAATAATACTTGCTCGTTCCATACATTCATGTCCCTTTACATATTTAAACAAAATGCCTTCGATCTGAGCTGGGCTTCAAAATACTTCAAAATTGGATAGCTTCGTGCCGCCTTCCCTTCTTCAGCTACGGTCCGCGGCGCGCTCGTTATCTGGGGAGTTGGGGGTTAGCACACTTGCTAGTGGATGGGACGAATTCACTCGTCTAAACCGACACTGCTTATTAAGGATTTTAGCATACGAAGTGATATTTCTACTTAGAACTATATGAATTGCAGTTCATATCGAAGGCACATTTTAAATAGTGACAACATAACCAATTTTAACTTATCTTACCACGGCCGTGCTCCTTCCTACACAAAACACACATAATACTTACAACCTGCACAAGACAATAGGTGAGCATGCAATTTATCTTATATGCGGTCATTGGTGATATCGACACCATGAAGCACGATTACGTAGCATTGTGACGTGCCCTACCAGTCCAGGTTGCGAGCCTAACTAGAGGTCTCGCAATGCCTCACACCGAAGCACGATTCCATAATTTCCTCCTAGGCCGATTCGATCCCAGCGCCCCGGGTACCGTCTCGAAGAAAGCTCACCTTGTGCACAAGTCGTCCCTGACCATGCGAATGTATGAACAATTTAATATATATGAAGTAAATTGCATAGCGTAAACATTATTAAACCACATAATCATTCCTACTTGTGCAAGAGTCCTTTTCCCCGAAGCCGTACGTTCTGATTTAGCATCCCGTAGGCACCAAACTCTCCGAGGCGTAGTATGCCGCAGCCGAAGTCTCTTTAACATGTTTTGCAGAACATAAATCAAATCTATCTCTTTCCTAGAATTTTATCTTTTCTCTACTTAGTGTGAAACTCAAAGATTCGGAGTTAACTTCTTTAAATTATATCATCCCAAGTTCTTGATCTTAGTGGCAAAGCATACATCCAATTAGCATCATCAATTTGAACGTTGAACTTTAAGAATTTTGTTGGCGGAAAGGAGTAGAAAAGAAGGGGCCGAAGAACCGCCCACCTAGATAGATTGTGCCGAAAGTAGGAGAACGATTCACGACGGTCAAGCGTCAGTTACACGAACTCCTGTAATGACACGAGCATCGAATTAGAACCATTCCTCCAATCCTTCCTTCGAAATTCCCAAAGATGCATTCAGAAATCGACGCGAAAGCACACTCATCAAACCCAAGCAAAAATTTATTCAGAAAGCCAAGAAAACCAACAAAACCAACAGCACACCGGTTGCGTCGCCCCCTTTAGATTTTATTCGCCAAGGCACAGTCTACTGCATCTAGGACTTATTTTAGCAGTAGCCGATCCATTTGTTGGAACGGTACTCATCTCACTCGTCCAAATCGATTTTATTGATGCCAAGGTTTTCGTACACCAAACTCGTCGCTGAGTCAGACTAGCCATCTATGTTCCCAACCATGTTTGACTTGCCACGAGCCTATTACATAGTGCTTCGCCCCAACGGGAGCGGGGCACTACATAATATACCACTAAGAAAAAGTTTCGTCCCGAAACTTAAGAACAAGGGTCTGACCTTCATCGGCGAAGAGTGATAGGTACTTCTCTCTCATCTCTGCCTCTAGCTCTTACGTCGACTCCTCAATTGAATGGTTGTGCCAGAGTACACGAAACAAGGACATCGATCGGCTCCGCAGGATCTTTTTTTTACGGTCCAAAATTTGTACGGGCTCCTCCGAGTATGATAGATCGGCGCGCAGCTCCAACTGATCGAAGCTAACCACATGACTTGGGTCATGCACGTACTTTCGAAGTTGGGAGACATGGAAGACGTCGTACACTTCAGCCAGGACAGGAGGTAGCGCAATCCGGTAAGCAACTGCCGCCACTCTTTCGAGAATCTCGAAGGGGCCTACGAATCTTAGACTCAGTTTGACCTTTACCCCGAACCGCATGATGCTCTGCATTGGCGTCACCTTCAAAAATATATGCTCCCCCGCCAAGAACTCTAACGGTCGCCGACGCGTATCTGCATAACTATTCTGTCGACTCTGAGCAGTACGGAGCCTATCTCGAATCATGCGGACCTTCTCGACGGCTTGTTCGACTAGTTCTGGCCTGAGCACCTGTCGCTCCCCGACTTCATCCCAGAAAATTGGAGATTGGCACTTCCTCCCGTAAAGTGCCTCATAGGGAGCCATCTGGATACTCGATTGATAATTGTTGTTATACGCGAACTCCGCAAGCGGCAAGTACGTGTCCCAACTAGTCTTTAAATCTATTGCACACAGACGTAACATATCTTCTAAGATCTGATTCACCCTCTCTGTCTGGCCATCGGTTTGCGGGTGATACGCGGAGCTAAGGTTCAGCTTAGTGCCCATCGTCGCTTGCAGACTCGTCCAGAAACATGACAAGAATCGCCCATCTCTGTCCGAAATGATTGTGGCAGGTACCCCGTACAGTCGGATAATCTCATCGATATAGATCTGAGCCAACCGATCGATGCTCCATGATGATTTGATAGCGATAAAATGAACGGATTTGATCAATCGATCGACAATGACCCAAATCGCATCATTTCCCTATGACATCTTCGGAAGGCCCATGGTAAAATCTATAGAGATGTCATTCCACTTCCATACTGGAATGTCGAGGTTCTGCAGCTCCCCACCTGGTCTCTGATGCTTGGCCTTCACCTGTTGACAGGCCAAGTACTGTGACACGAAAGTTGCTACGTCTTTCGTCATGCCGTGCCACCAGAAAGTCGTGCGCAAGTCCTTATACATTTTGGTACTCCCGGGATGCAATAAGTACTTTGCATAATGGGCCTCCGTCATAATCTCCTTTCTAAGTTCGGCATGGTCCGACACGCATATCCTCCCTTTCATCCGCGTCATTCCGCCCTCGTCTACCACAAAGTCGGCCGCCTTTCCTGTCGAAATCAGCTCGCACATCATCTTCAGAAATGGGTCGTCCTCCTGTGTGGTCTTTATCGTGTTGTGCAAGCTTGACTCAAGGTGCAATTGGGCCAATTGTGCTCCACGGTAGCGAATTCGGAGTTCGATACCCATTTCTGCCAAGTCTTGCTGTATGTCACGGTTGATGGCCAGACATCCTGTAAATATTCTACTCAGTGCATCCGCTACAACGTTTCCCTTACCCGACGTGTACTCGATAGTCAGATCATAGTCTTTAATGAGTTCGAGCCAACGCCGCTGCCGTAAGTTCAAGTCCCGTTGGGTAAAGATGTATTTGAGGCTCCTATGGTCCGTATAGATGCTGCAGGCCATATCATAAAGATAGTGTCGCCATAGCCTCAATGTGAACACAATCTCCGCTAACTCAAGATCATGTGTAGGGTAATTCTTCTCGTGTTGCTTCAATTATCTCAAAGCAAACGAAATCACCTTATCCCTTTGCATAAGCACGCATCCCAAACCAGTCCGCGATGCATTGCTAAATATTTGAAACCCTTCTGGTCCGCCTGGAAGTGCAAGGATTGGAGCTGAGACGAGCCATTTTTTTAACTCTTGAAAGCTAGATTCACAGTCGTCGTTCCACTCGAATGCGACTCCCTTCTGGGTGAGACGAGTCAGAGGCGACGCAATCTTGGCAAAGTCTTTAACAAATCTTCGGTAGTAGCCTGCCAAGACGAGAAAACTTTGGATGTCGCCCGTCGAGGTAGGCCGCTTCCAATCAACTATCGCTTCAATTTTCTTTGGGTCCACCGTGATGCCTTCTACCGAAATAATATGCCCAAGGAATGTCACGTTGCTCATCCAGAACTCGCATTTGCTTAACTTGGCATAAAGTTAGTGTTCACGCAGAGTCTACGGTACCGTCTTCAAGTACTCCACGTGCTCATCCTTGGTTTTTGAATATATGAGAATGTCGTCGATGAACATGACGACAAATTTATCGATGAAGGGTCGGAACACCCGGTTCATCAAATCCATGAAAGCGGCATGAGCGTTTGTCAAGACAAAGGGTATGACTAAAAATTCGTAGTGATCGTATCGAGTTCGGAAAGCGACTTCGGCACATCCTCGGACTTGATCTTTAATTGATGGTAGCCTGAGCGAAGATCAATCTTGGAAAATACCGTCGCCCCTTGCAGCTGGTCAAACAAATCGTCTATCCTCGGCAACGGGTACTTGTTTCGTACCGTGGCTTTGTTAAGTTTCCGACAATCGATGCATAGCCGCATCGATCCATCCTTCTTCCTTACAAACAACACTGGAGCACCCCACGGGGAGACACTAGGACGAATAAATCTGCGGCCTAACAACTCTTATAGTTGTACTTTCAGTTTCTTCAGCTCCGCCGGTGCCATTCGATAAGGTACTTTAGATATCGGTCGGGTGTCCGAAAAGGTGTCGATGCTGAATTCTATCTCTCGATCCGACGGCATCCCTGGCAACTCATCTGGGAACACATCAGAAAATTCTACCATGACTTCAGTCTGCACCGTGCCTGAAATCTCCTTTCTCGTGTCTCGAACTGATGCTAGGTACCCGCTGCAACCAGAATGCAACATACGTCTTGCCGAAATCGTCGATATTATCATTGCCGTCTTGGACGCTGCTCTGTACAAATAGGAGAACTTGATTTCGCCCGGAAGGCGGAACACAACTCTCTTCTCCGTGCACTCGATCGTTGCGTGGCATGCACCCAAACAATCCATGCCGAGGATTATATCGTACTCCTTGATGTCGAGGAAGATAACTTCCAAGGATAGAATTTTTCCTCTGATGCAGATGTAACCATCCCTACAAATTTTAGTGGCAGGCATATCTACTCCCGATGGAGTGCTACGCTAAGATTCATATCTAAAAATTGCGTGGGTAATTTATTCTCTTCAACAAAGTCGGAAGATATGAAACTGTGCGTAGCACCCGAATCGAACAGTACTCTACCAGACATATTTTTATAGAGTAATATACCTGTCACGACAGTGTCGGATGCGAACGCTTCTTCCCGAGTCAGTGCATAGACTCAGCCTTGCGCCCTTTGACGATTTTGTGGGTTCACGGGCACTGCATTTGTGCCATGGGCGGAAGGCGCCCTGTTCTGATTCTGGACGTTCCTTGGTGGATATTGGTTCGCCCTCCCAATTCAATAATCTACTGCCTTGTGACCTAGCTGGCCACACTTGAAGCATCCCCCTTGGCAATCGACCGCCAGGTGTCCCATCTTGCCGCAGCGATGGCACCGTACACCGGGGTGAGGCCCCGATACTAGAACGTATTCTGGCGCTTTGGCATACCAGATCCTTCCGCGTCGTGAGGACGCTTGTTGAAGTTGTTACGGACGCTTGACCCGGTCCTCTGCGAAGCTCGATCGAAGATCCGCTCACTATCAAGGGTGGCGTTATATGATTCCCTGTAAGTCTGGTATCTTTGGTTCATGACGTCCCGACGCATATCATCATTCAGGCCTTGCTGGAAGCGCTCGTACCATGCCTCCTTATTCGGTAGAAAGGCTCTGACAAACTTTGCAAGCTTTGTAAACTTTGTATCGTAATCTTCAACAAACAGGTTTTTTTGCTTCAAGGACATGAATTCCTCTTCATTCTGTCAACGAACAGCGCGAGAAATGTATTGCTCGAGGAAGGCCAGTTTGAACGTCTCCTACGAGATCTTGGCGTTGGGGTTGGCCTCATGGAGCTCTTGTTTCTTCGCCTCCCACTAGTCGTAGGCCCTCAAGTTTAGCTACAAAGATGCACACCCGACTCTCTTGGACCCCTTGATGTTGAGGAGATTGAACAGACCCTCAATCTTCGCTAGCCACCCCATGACTTCATCAGGCTCTGCTCGACCGTTGAATTCAGGGGGTTCATCTTCTTGAATTTGGTCGCCTTGAGCAGGAAGGAGGAAGACATATGCTTCGTCGTTGCTGGTTACACTTTTTCTTCCGACATGGCGGTCGTCGAGTTCTGTTGGATCGCTATGGTGCTCTGGATTTGTTCTTGCAGCTATCGTTGCTGCATCTCTGCCTGGCGTTATTGGACTTCCATGAGGTGCAGTAATATCTCCATAGAGGATTCGCTAGGCGTCGTGTCTTTGGTTCTATCCGTGCTAATCAATGTGGCGTTGACAGCGGGGACACACCCTCTTTTCGACATTCCTACAAAATTGAGCAAACCCGTTAGTATTCTTAAAATATCTACGGGCTTATATTATGGAACGATTATTTCATGCCGCATATGTCGAAAAGCTTAGTTTTGAAAAATTGTAACAGCATCTAAAAAAAGTATTTTTGCGAGGTCCGAGGTGTGAACCGTGCTCCGATACCAACTTGTCACGCCCCGACTCGCCAAATCGGTCGTCATCGCTTTGACTCGATATGAATCGATCCCACGAGTCGGGACGTGATGCCGTACAAGTCTTTATTGGACTTGTACAAGGCAAGAATGTGCACTTAAAATTTCCTTTTGAGACAACACATTGAAATTAAACAGAGCAGAGAGTTGAAGACATAGAATAGGAAGAAATTTAGCTTTTCATTCATAAAACTTGCAAAGTATATGCAAGGTCATTTTTACATTACATATGTCGTTGCGGCTACATCTTTGAAACACAAAAGAAAACTCTCGACAAGCTACCATGAAATAATCCTTACTCGTTCCACACATTCATGCCCCTTTATACATTTGAACAAAATGCCTTCGATCTGAGTTGGGCTTCAAAATAGGAGAGCTTCGCGCCGCCTTCCGTTCTTCAGCTACGGTCTAGTCTCGAGCTCCTGCGGCACGCTCGTTACATGGAGAGTTGGGAGTTAGCACACTTGCTAGTGGATGGGACGAACCCACTCGTCTAAACCGACACTGCTTATTAAGGATTTTAGCATACGAAGTGATCTTTCTACTTAGAACTATATGAATTATAGTTCATATAGAAGGCACATTTTAAATAGTAACAACATAACCAATTTCAACTTATCTTACCACGGCCGTGCTCCTTTCCTGCACAAAACACACATAATACTTACCACCTGCACAAGACAATAGGTGAGCATGCAATCTATCTTATATGCGGTCATTGGTGATATTGACACCATGAAGGACGATTACGTAGCATTGCGACGCGCCCTACCAGTTCAGGTTGTGAGCCTAACTAGAGGTCTCGCAATGCCTCGCGCCGAAGCACGATTCCATAATTTCCTCCTAGGCCTCGGTCCTAGTGCCCCAGGTACCGTCTCTAGGAAAGCTCACCTTGTGCACAAGTCGTCCCTGACCATGCGAATGTATGAACAGTTTAATATATATGAAGTAAATTACATAGCGTGAACATTATTAAACCACATAATCACTCCTACTTGTGCAAGAGTCCTTTTTCCCGAAGCCGTACGTTCTGATTTAGCATCTCGTAGGCACCAAACTTAGTATGCCGCAGCCGAAGTCTCTTTAATATGTTTGGCAGAACATAAATCAAATATATCTCTTTCCTAGAATTTTATCTTTTCTCTACTTAGTGTGAAACTTAATGATTCAGAGTTAACTTCTCTAAATTATATCATCCCAAGTTCTTGATCTTAGTGGCAAAGTATACATCCAGTTAGCATCATCGATTTGAACGTTGAACTTTAAAAATTTTGTTGATGGGAAGGAGTAGAAAAGAAGGGGCCGAAGAACCACCCACCTAGAGAGATTGTGCCGGAAATAGGAGAACGCTTCACGACGGTCAAGCGTCAGTTACACGAACTCCTGTAATAGCACGAGCATCGAATTAGAACCCTTCCTCCAATCCTTCCTTCGAAATTCCCAAAGACGCATTCAGAAATCGACGCGAAAGCACACTCATCAAACCCAAGCAACAATTCATTCAAAAAACCAATAAAACCAACAGCACACCGGTTGCGTCGCTCCCTTTAGAGTTCATTCGCCAAGACACTGTCTACTACATCTAGGACTTATTTCAGCAGTAGCCGATCCATTAGTTGGAACGGTACTCATCTCACTCGTCCAAATTAATTTTATTGATGACAAGGTTTTCGTATAGCAAACTCGTTGCTGAATCAGACTAGCCATCTATGTTCTCGACCATGTCTGACTTGCCACGAGCCTATTACATAGTGCTTCGCTCCAACGGAAGCGGGGCACTACAAGACGTCCTACCAGGAAAGATACCTTGCCATTAGCTGTTTATTTTACTTTAGCTCATATTCATGTATTTATTTATTATTTATTTTTTGCAAAATAAACTGTCATACATAGCACAAGTAGATAGAATTTTTATTGTTTACTTCTATTTCCTGCTATATACTATTTTCTTATACATTGAATTTAGAGTTAAGGGACCACCCTTTGTGTGTTGCATTCATAGGCCTTACACATTTTACCATGGTGTTGCGAGTCACATGTAGAACTTGGACATGCGTGACTGGCTGGCCACCAGTACCTATAAGCCGTGCGATAGGAATAACCGCTAATAGAGGTTGCATGCTTAGTTTGACTTAGCGGTTAATAGTGGTTTTGTGTTGTGGATACAACATAGTAGGCATTGGGCGGGGAGGACAATACCTTAGCGTATGGGCTACTATGCACTTTCTCTTTGTAACCCGTGAGCTCTACCGGAGACGCGGGTGAGATTACCCATGATTACTAACGGCCACTGGCGTTCTGCGGAACATTATGCTCTTATTGATTGGGCCTCTGGTGCCCCGTGGGGGGACCATGCCGATCCCATTTTAGCCAGGGTCCATACGTTGGAGGATGTTCTTAAAACTGCATACACTTAGACTGGATAGGCACCCTTATCCGTTAGGTATGAGTACTATTAGTTTGGGTACTTATATCTGACCGTGGCTTGGAACAATAACTTGTCGTGGACTAGTTTGCCACATCTTATCCTTATTTGGTTGTAGGTGTGGCTTACTACTCTAATGAGAAGGTATTGAACCTTTTTGGGGTCCGGATACCATATTGCTTTCATGACTTGGAAAGATACTTCATCGTGGGTTAGTATGCCATCACCGGTTGTGTCGCTCCCTTTAGAGTTCATTTGCCAAGACACTGTCTACTACATCTAGGACTTATTTCAGCAGTAGCCGATCTATTACTTGGAACGGTACTCATCTCACTCGTCCAAATCGATTTTATTGATGCCAAGGTTTTCGTATAGCAAACTCGTCGCTGAGTTATACTAGCCATCTATGTTCCCGACCATGTCTGACTTGACACGAGCCTATTACATAGTGCTTCGCCCCAACGGGAGCGGAGCACTACAAGACGTCCTACCAGGAAAGATACCTTGCCATTAGCTGTTTATTTTACTTTAGCTCATATTCATGTATTTATTTATTATTTATTTTTTGCAAAATAAACTGTCATACATGGCACAAGTAGATAGAATTTTTATTGTTTACTTCTATTTCCTGCTATATACTATTTTCTTATACATTGAACTTAGAGTTAAGGGGCCACCCTTTGTGTGTTGCATTCATAGGCCTTACACATTTTACCACGGAGTTGTAAGTCGGATGTAGAACTTGGACATGCGTGACTGGCTGGCCACCGGTACGTATAAGCCGTGCGATAGAAATAACCGCTAATAGAGGTTGTATGCTTAGTTTGACTTAGCGGTTAATAGTGGTTTTGTGTTGTGGATACAACATAGTAGGCATTGGGCGGGGAGGACAATACCTTAGCGTATGGGCTACTATGCACTTTTTCTTTGTAACCCGTGAGCTCCGCCGTAGACGCGGATGAGATTACCCATGATTACTGACGGCCACTAGCGTTCTATGGAACGTTATGCTCTTATTGATTGGGCCTCTGGTGCCCCAAGGGGGGACCATGCCGATCCCATTTTAGCCAGGGTCCATACGTTGGAGGATGTTCTTAAAACTGCATACACTTAGACTGGATAGGCACCCTTATCCGTTAGGTATGAGTACTATTGGTTTGGGTACTTGTATCTGACCGTGGCTTGGAACAATAACTTATCGTGGACTAGTTTGCCACATCTTATCTTTATTTGGTTGTAGGTGTGGCTTACTACTCCGATGAGAAGGTATTGAACCTTGTTGGGGTCCGGATACCATATTAGTTTCATGACTTGGAAAGATACTTCATCGTGGGTTAGTATGCCATCTCCTGTCCTTGTTTGGTTGCGGGGATGGTACGCTAATGCAAATGGTGAGGTATTGGACCATGTTATGATCCGATTTTACTTATTATTATTAATTAGTTATATTCAGTTTATATGGCATGATATTATGTATCTTGTTACGTCCCTCTGAGGACCTGGTTATCTCTCCAGGTGTGTGTTCATGTCTTCCGCAGGTATTCTAGCCGAGGTCATGGTCTTCTCCATTTATTCGAAGATGATGTGTCTTGGATCTATCTTGTTACCTTCGTCAATTCATTTTATATATCATGTATTTCTTTCCTTTTATTTGGTTGGTAGTGGATGTGTCTCCACCCAACATATTGTACCAAAACAAATCATGGTTATTATATGATATCTTTTACATTTCTGTGGATGAGATTAGTTAGTTGAGGTTACTATATTTTACAACTTATGTATCCATACGAGGCCCATGTACTTCGTATGAATACAGCTGGCATGTCTACGTTTCTAGTCCTACGTATTTTGGGACTGGGGTGTTACATTGACAATCAATCCAAACCCGGTGGCTCTTCCAGCATAACGAAAGTCGAGGCACGGTGACCCTGACTTTTAGATGCAACAGGCACCCAATGCCGTCACGTAAAAGAACACCGCCGATAATGGGCTCGAACATAAGCTATTGTGTCCATAGCTCTCTCGGCATATATCTGTTTTTGAAAGAGTTTGTCGTCAAAATCAAAGGTTCTTTGAACGAGGAAATCCATAATCCGTAGTCTTGCGAATGAGGAGGATTGGTCGATTCGTCTCAAGTGAGAAGTTTGGATGAAATGAACGAGCAAACTCTCTACATTTCTATTTATAGGCCATGGCAAATCAAACCCATGCACTAAGTGGTAACTTCTTCGAAGTCAGTACAATGAACTTGCATTAATAGTGACGAATCTGCCATCTCAAAATCAGCTAAGCCAAAGTCATCCTTGAAAGACTCAACAAAGATGACCAAAGAAGATGCGCCACGTAGCTTATGCGCTCGTCACCCCATGCGATGCACGACTGATGCGCCCTTCTAAAGCTTGCTACCCATCAAAACATTTAATGCTAAAATATCCAAAATGACAACATCACACGTCTCAAAGTCTGAGCGGTCAGCTTTTGCAGTAGACGAAGAGACACAATCATTACTCGTTTGTCGGTTATGACTGTATTCTGTCACGTAGCCGATTGATCACTCGTATGCACCTCAGCAGCCATGCGCTCAAACTCTGTATGCACCTCAAAAGCTACTATTGACCCATAAAAGTCAGGTAAACAAG
This sequence comes from Iris pallida, assembly GCA_029216955.1. Lineage (NCBI taxonomy): Eukaryota > Viridiplantae > Streptophyta > Magnoliopsida > Asparagales > Iridaceae > Iris > Iris pallida. Next base: position 25,869,304 of record JANAVB010020400.1, read on the forward strand.
TCTCTCCATGCGCCAGATCCTAGGCCGATCCAATCAGATCAACCTGCAACAGATCTAAGATCTTTGAGAAATAGACACGCACCACATGTCATTGACTCAGTTCTGTCTACGAACGGGTGCCAACCGCCCAAGATCTCAGCAACAACCAAATCTCAACAACTGCCACGTGTCAGCTTCTTCGTGGCTCAATAATGCAGTTTAAACAGATTTAGCTCCAGCTCTCCAGCGCATCATCTATGCGCCCAACAAAGTCAGACACGTGGCATCCCTACGTACAAAATCTTCATGCGTGCATCGCATATGCGCGCATTAATGAATCATTCCGTCGCCTATAAATAGAAGGATCATTCCTTCATTTAAGGGATTCCGATCTTCAACTTTTCAACCACTTTAGCATCCAGAGCACTTGCAAAAGCTTCAATCCTCTTTAAGTTACTGCCCATTCCAGAGCAACTCAGACCTTTCAGAGAGTCCTAGATCGTCGTTAGATCGTAAACGGAGTAAAGAATCACCTCTCCATTGCCACGGTTCCAAGATAAAAACAAAAGTGTACTCCTAGGATCCCAACGATATCCTATATTGTACTCTATTCTATTTGTGATTATATATAAAGCTTATTCCAAACTTTTTAATGGCAAACAAGCTGGCAACTCTGCTGGAGACTACTTTTCCTTCCAACGAGAAGGTCGTGCCACAATCTGACGACAGTAAGCTCGGCTCCTCCCAGAAGACATTGGTGGTACGCTTCGATCAGCAAGCGTACGAGGAGTTTCTCTCTGAAGGTAGTACGAGTCCTTTGAAGCGGCTGCCAAAGTCGAAGAAGACCTGCCAAGTCTGGGTGTGCAAGGGCAATGCACCGAGCACCACCACCGAAGGAGCTGCGTCGGTGCAGCCAATCCTTCATGCTGATGTTCTCAGTAAGTAAAACATTTCTACTGGTGCAGCACATCTACCAGGAAAGCGCAGTGCTAACTGCAGCACCCAACATTCTTCTTCCCAGTCGAAGAAGATGTACCGACGGAACAAGGGTGCAGCCACTCTCCCGCACATGAGTTCTGATGTGCAGGAGAAGACTTATGTCTTTGACAGAATCACTCACTGTCATGGCAAGAAAAAATTGGATTCTGAGTACTATGCGCCTTTGCGGGCTAGTATAAAGAACTCCAAGGCAACATAGGCCATGCGCCATCTACGTACTATGCCAACAGCAGACCAACAATTGCGTCGAAAGTCATGTGCTCAGCTGATGGAAAGCTTTACAGAGTCGACTCGGGTGCTTCGGCACCAGCAATGAGTCAACTCTTGAAGTCCCCTTCCCACTTGGGCGCATCTTTTGGGCATGGAACCAAAACTGGGTAGGGCAAACCTTGCGGCGCTGAACCCATGCGCCCACGTGGGCTGTGCGCATGAAGTGGGTCAGATTCACAATACATGTTTCTCTCCACCAACGATCTGGGCACATCTCATGTGCTGGAACTGGATCGGGGGCACAACATTTACATGATCACCCCGTTGCTTGTTTCTGCCATGTGCCTGAGAAGGGTACGAATGTGAAACTCTCATCCCATGATCTGCGTAATGTGATTACTCACCGACGTAGATCATGAGAGATGACCTTTATGCATAATGTGCCCCTCCCGTGTGTTACACTTGTGCTACGTTCACCATCAACTGTTGTTGTTGTAAGACAGTGGTTACCCCATCGAGACAGTCTGTCTTCCATCGACTGCAATTAGCTGTACCCATCCGACATCATCTCGAAAAGAGGGTACCAATTGATGAAAAAAACCCAAGTCGCCTCGTGCCTTATCATCTCTACCTTTCATGCATCCAGAAGAAAAATAAACACCACCAACTCATCGGCATCGACTGGTCCATCGAAGAGCTGACCGAAGAAAAACAAAACAATAGTCTCGCCAACCAGGGTATTCCAGAGTAGTTGGTTAAGGATGAAAGCGGCATCAACGATGTAAGCTGGAGGTGCTTTGGCCCCGGCTACCCACAACAACCCCTCCTTCAAAGAGGTGGGCATTTATCCAGAAGCTGATTCCGAGGTGGCAGGGGGTAGCCAGTTCGAGGGGTCGAAAGAAGAAGCACATTGTCACGCCCCGATTTCGCAGAATCGATAGTTGTCCCCCGGGCGTGATGCCGTACGAACCTAAATTACGCTCGCACAAGGCATAGTCATAAAGTTATCCGAAACACAACGATAAGAGAATGCGCAAAGTAAATTGAACACACATTATAGGGAAGGAAACTTAAGCTTTATTGATAATGAACATCATATTACAGACTCGATACAAGGGCGCCGCGCGGGCTTTTTACAAACTGACTCCAATACAAAGTGAATGTCGATGAGATAGCCATTACATACATTCATCCCTTGAGTTTACAACCAAAATTACAAACCACCTGGGATCGTGGGAAGGCGCTCCATCTGTCTTCGATCTTCAACAGCGGAGTCTTCAAAAGGGTTGATCCAAGCTTCAATGCACGGACGAAGCTTCAAAACACACGAGCGTTGCCTCCCTTTACGTAGCACGCTCTTCCAGATCTATCGCACCTGTATAGAGAGCGAGGATCAGTACAATCAACATGTACTGGCGAGTGGCAAATTAATTTCCAGACTCTTATTTGGTTCAAGAATTTGATAAAAATCATACAACTTGCTTTTTGTGGTCTTTCTAACCATCCTAGATATTTTTATAAGAAGCATTAAGTTACACCAAGGTTTCTTCCGGCGGAGTGCGCCGTGCGACATAAAACTTACCATGTTAGTTGATAACAATTTATATCAAGTGTTTGATATGGAGGTCAATTGGCCTAACCAGCCATCTTGGATATAGTCTGGTAATACGGGACCCTTACAACGCAAGTAGCGAGCCCCGATGCAAGTCCCCGTCTTACCGATTGCCTATTACCCAGCTCGGCTATAACCAGTTTCTTCCTAGACCGAGTCGGTCCCGTGGCCCCGGGTTGCCGCTCGAAGAAACCATTTCCCTTGTCGACAAGTTGTCCAAGTCCATGATAGGTTAACATGGTGTATTTTAGGATACCGTTGGGGCTTGTTATGTGATCAATTCATTTACTTGGTCGTTTTGCAGGCCTGAATTAATTCTATCTCTTTTTAACACAACACATTTCTTTTTCACTTCTAACATACAAGACTTGTATTCTGCAAGCGAATCATTCAATTTTAGTAACATTACCCGAGTTCTCATTTGAAATAGAGGGTCGAGACGAAGGGGGTCAGCCACTCACCTTGAGTTTTTGCTTGAGGCGAAGGACTTGTTGGCTGCGCTAGACGTCGCCTATGCGATCACCTAAAATCGCACAAGCAACCGATTAGAACACTGTATTATGCAAGAGTTCGATAGGAAATGCGAGCTCAAAATGTAAACCATGAAAACCATCGAAAACATTCACGAAAATGCATTCGGAAAACCAAAGCCAAAACCAATGCAAGCGGCGTGAAAAGCAGAGCAACGGGAGGTCTCTCCCGACTCAGCCGCAAAGTCAATCCTCGAGACGCAACCCGCTGAATATGGGACTTGGTTCCGAAGAAGACATTCCATAACGAGGAATGGATCTTAATTCAATCGTTCCCGTTCGATCGACTCGGTCGATCCCGACCTATCGGTCCTGACTGAATCAATAGCGACAGTGTTCCTTTCTTGCGCACCCCATGGACAGAGTACGGGGAACGGTGTAGGGACGGGGCACTACACCATAACCAACTAAGAAAAAGTTTCATCCTTGAAACTTAAAATAGAACCTACCTCTACGAGAACAATGAAGGGAACTTCTCCTTTATTTCTGACTCGAGCTCCCACGTCGACTCCTCGACCGAATGGTTTCTCCAGAGGACGCGGACGAGTGGAATAGCACGGTTGCGGAGAAGTTTATCCTTGTGCTCCAAGATTTGCACCGGCTCTTCGACATATGATAAGTCCGCCTTCAGGTCCAGCTTACTCAAATCTACCACATGCCCCGGATCGTGCACGTACTTCCGCAATTGCGAGACGTAAAAGACGTCATGTACCTCTGATAATGCAGGCGGCAAGGCAATTTGGTAAGCTATCGGGGCGACTCGCTTCAATATTTCGAACGGGCCAACAAATCTTGGACTCAATTTTTCTTTCGCACCGAACCGGGAAACTCCACGCCTTCCGAGAACTCGAGGGGGCGTCGATGCGTGTCGACATAGCTTTTCTGCCGGCTTTGTGCTATCTTCAATCTTTTTCGTATCAACTTGACCTTCTGCACAGTCTCCTCTACCAGCTCCGGACCAAGTATCTGCCGCTTCCCGACTTCATCCCAGCAAATGGGCGATCTACACTTTCGGCCGTACAAAGCTTCATACGGTGCCATTTGGATGCTGGACTGATAGCTGTTGTTGTTTGCAAACTCGGCCAGCGGTAGATGGACGTCCCAACTTGACTTCAAGTCGATCGCACAGAGTCGTAACATGTCTTCGAGGATTTGGTTCACCCGCTCTGTTTGGCCGTCAGTCTGAGGATGATAAGCTGAGCTAAACTTCAACTTGGTTCCCAGTGCTGAATATAGACTACTCCAGAAGCGCGCTACGAACCGTCCATCCCGATCAGAGATGATAGAAACTGGGATCCCGTGCAGCGAACTATTTTATCAAGGTATATCTGAGCAAGGCGGTCGACGCTCCAAGTAACTTTGATGGCGATAAAGTGCGCTGACTTGGTTAGTCGATCGAAGATGACCCAGACATCGTCATTTCCCCGCGGCATCCTCGGCAAGCCAACAACGAAGTCCATAGTGATGTGATCCCGCTTCCACTCTGGAATGGCGAGGTTCTGCATCCCCCCGCCCGGTCGCTGGTGCTCGGCTTTGACTTGCTGACAGGCCATGCATTTTGACACAAAGAGCGCTACGTCCCTCTTCATGCCGTGCCACCAAAAGACAACGCGGAGGTCCTTATACATCTTGGTGCTGCCAGGATGCAAAGAATATTTTGCATAATGCACCTCCGACATTATCTCCTTTCTAAGTTCTGCGTCGTCCGGTACGTATTGCCGTCCCTTCATGCGCAACACTCCCGATTCGTCCTCTGCAAAGTCGGACGCTTTCCCTGTCGATATCAGCTTCCGCATCTTCTCCAGGTATGGGTCGTCCTTCTGTGCAGACTTGATCCTATCCAGTAGGCTCGGTTCCACCCGCAGTTGTGCTAATTTCACGTCTCTGAAACGAACTCGGAGCTCGATGCCCATTCCTTCCAAGTCACGCAGCAGTCGATCGTTGATGCATAGTGAAGCTAAGTACTTTCGGCTCAGCGCATCCGCTACCACATTTCCCTTGCCCGGCGTGTAGTCGATCGATAAGTCATAGTCTTTGATTAGTTCGAGCCATCGCCTCTGTCGCAAATTCAGTTCTTTCTGGGTGAAGAGATACTTGAGGCTTTTGTGGTCCGTATAAATCCTGCACGCCACACCATAGAGATAGTGACGCCACAGCTTCAACGCGAACACAATTGCCGCTAGTTCTAGGTCGTGCGTGGGGTAGTTCTTCTCGTGCGACTTCAACTGCCGGGAAGCAAAAGATATCACCTTATCCCGCTGCATGAGCACACACCCCAAGTCCTGGCCAGAAGCATCGCTGAAGATTTGAAATCCTTCTGTCCCGTCAGGAAGAGCAAGTATCGGGGCCGAAACGAGCCGTTGTTTGAGCTCCTGGAAGGAAGCTTCACAGTCGTCTGACCACTTGAATGCGACTCCTTTCTGGATGAGGCGAGTCAACGGCGATGCAATCTTTGTGAAGTCCTTCACAAAGCATCGGTAGTATCCCGCCAAGCCTAGGAAGCTTCGAATTTCGCTAACTGATGCGTGCCATTTCCAATCAGCAACTGCCTCAACTTTTTTCGGATCGACTGTGATGCCCGCGGCGGAGATGATGTGCCCAAGGAATGAGACGCTGTCCAGCCAGAACTCGCACTTGCTCATCTTTGCGTACAACTGATGCTCTCGAAGGGTTTGGAGTACCGTCCGCAGATGTTCTGCATGTTGCGCTCGATCCTTCGAGTAGACGAGGATGTCGTCGATGAAGACTACTACGAACTTGTCAACGAACGGACGGAACACCCGATTCATTAGATCCATGAAGACGGCAGGGGCGTTTATCAGACCGAACGGTATTACCAAGAACTCGTAGTGGCCGTAACGAGTACGGAAGGCAGACTTCGGCACGTCATCTAGCTTGACTTTGAGTTGGTGGTAACCCGATCGTAGATCAATCTTCGAAAACACCGTTGTACCTTGGAGCTGGTCGAACAAGTCATCGATGCGGGGCAGGGGGTATTTGTTTCGGACGGTAGCTTTATTCAATTTCCGATAGTCGATACAGAGTCGCATCGATCCATCCTTCTTCTTTACGAATAGCACGGGCGTACCCCACGGCGAGACACTCGGACGGATAAACCCTCTGTCGAGCAATTCCTGAAGTTGTGCCTTCAATTCATTCAATTCTGTAGGGGCCATTCTGTACGGAGCCTTCGAGATCGGCCGGGTATCGGGGAATGTGTCGATAGTGAACTCTATCTCTCGATCGGGCGGCATGCCGGGTAGCTCGTCCGGGAACACGTCTGGGAATTCTGCCATAATGTCGGTCTCTCCCGCGTTTGCACCATCCTGTCGCACGTCTCGAACGAAAGCTAGATAGCCCTCGCACCCGGAATACAGGATCCGTCGAGCAGATATTGCGGAGATCACCATGCAGGTCGGCGATGCCTCACCACACGAGTAGCAGAATTCAGGCACTCCAGGCATGCGGAATGTGATCTTCTTTTCAGCACAGTCTATGGTTGCGTTGCATGGCCCGAGCCAGTCCATTCCCAGAATGATGTCAAAGTCCTTCATGTCTAGAACTATCACATCCAGACCGATCTTTTGACCGCCGATACAGATAATCCCGCCGGCGTAAGCTAAGTTTATGAGAATGGGTGTGCCCGAAGGCGTGCTTATGCTAAGGTCGAGATCTAATGATATTACAGGAAATTTGTGCTCGGCGACAAAGTCCGCCGATATAAAACTATGCGAAGCGCCTGAATCAAATAGTACACGAGCAGGCACATTATTGAAATTTAGTATACCTGTCACGACCGTATCTGATGCATGCACTTCATCTCGAGTCATGGCGTAGACGCGGCCCTGGGCATTGGGGCGACAGTCTTGGCCATTTTGCGGTACAGGTTGATGGGCTCGAGGTGCTGGAACTTGATTCCCTGGACGGTGCTGTTGGGGCGCCATTGGGTTCGGCCTTTTCGTTGGACAATCAGCACGAATGTGGCCCCTCTTGCCACAGTTCCAGCATCCACCCTCTTGTATCGGACAGTTGTCGATCGTGTGACCGTGACGGTGACATCGGTTGCAGTATCGTGGGTTATTCTCTTGATATCCGCCTTGGGGCCCATTGTTCGGACGCTTGGTCATGTTGTTTCCTCCCACGTGGCTAGGGCGTTTGTGATTGTAGGTATGCACAGCACCGGCAGCACCTGGAGGGTATTGGCTTTCAAGGCGGAGGGCGTGGTTGAGAGACTCCCCCATCGTTGGGTATTTTGAAACGAACACATGGGCAGAAATAGATGGCCGTAGGCCCACTTCGAACCGTCGTGCACGACTCGCCATAGAAGGCAGGTATTGTCCAGCAAACATGGCTAACTTGTTGAACTCTGCTGCATACTGCCGCACCGTCATATTCCCTTGCTTTAGCTGCATGAACTCATTCTCCTTCTCTTGTCGAATGGCATCGGGAAGGTACTCGATCTCGAACGCCTCTCGGAAGGTGGCCCAAGATATTGTCGATGTCTCGTCGTCGCATCTGATTGCTCGCTTTTGCATGGCCCACCAATCGTGCGCGTTCAATCGGAGTAGAAGTTGAGCGCATGCGACTTTCTTGGACTCATCGACACCTAGAAGCTCAAACCGGTCCTCTAACTCCTCCAGCCAATCGATCGCCAACGAAGGGTCTTCAGTACCGCA